>JANPWX010017280.1:431313-499567 GCA_024734555.1 Trochalopteron elliotii
GTTTTTGCTGTCCTGAATCTTTCTTTGGCAGTCCAGGATTACATGTGATTTAATTTGCTTATATACACTGCCTTAGAAAAACAAACACAAAACCACAAACCAAAAACAACCACGCAACTCACTGAAAACTAAACCCTAAAATACTTCTTACATGCCTGTTACTAAAACCATAAAATCATTGACTTACAGAGTCATAAAAATGGGATTTATTGTATATTTCCTGTTTCAGCTAGGGTCTCGTTACAACTCCCTTAGGTAGATAAAACACAGGGGACTATTAACTTCTTCTAATAATCTTTCAGGCTTCTCCATGGATGGTGTGGAAGTAGCAAAGAAGAAAAGGCTCTTTTAATGCAGTCTTTCAGACTGTAATATCTGGGGCTGTTTTTATTAGACAGATCATTATTAACTATCCCTTGTTCTTGGGGTCTGCATGCCTTCTAGATTTTTTTTCATAGTAATATTTGCTCAAATTGCCAGTGTTCCTGAATTCCTAGCAAAAAAAGCCCTGTTTGCCCAGTGTTTTGCATCCATGTTATGGGTAAAACTAGTAGTATGACTAGGAAAATATGCTGCTTTGTCTTTAAACACCAAGAAGCCTAATTGACATGCATTTCAAAGACAACATTATGCCAATTCTGTGTTACAGGCTTTAAGTCTATCCACAGAGACACATACTCACATATCTCTCTCCCAGCAGTCTCATTTTGCAGAGTGATTTTGTTTGCAGCTTAGGATTTTTTTCTCGGATTTTTGTGGCCATGTCAGGGTTTACAGCTTCTCCATACTGAAATTTGCTACCTGCAATGCTGATTTTCCACCTGGACATTGGAACGTGGATTAGTGTTTCTCTGGGAAATCACTGCCAGATTTATGTGAGCTGCAAGTGTTTCTCAAAGCACTAAGCTGAAGGGACTTACAGGAGAAGACAGGAAGCTGAACCTCCTGATGTGTCTTAGCAACTTTCCCCCAAATCCTCCCAGCTCATTTTCACTGTAAAATATTGTGCAGATGTGAGTCAAGAGATTCTGGTGGAACAGAAATGCTCCTGTTCCTTGTGGAGCTGCATTACAATGTCAGCATCTTTCCTGAGCCCTTGGTTTAGCACAAATCAAGAGTACAGTCACTTAAAGCAAGGGATGCAACTGCCATTTTTTTTTTTTCCTTTGGGAGAGCACATCTTAAATTCAGAGGCAATAAAAGCACAGTTAGTTGGTCACTAGCTAAGCTCCTGGACTTCAAACTGGGAAAGCATCTGCATGTGTTTCAGAGCAAAGTAGCTGCATTTTCACTTAAATCCACTGTTCCTCATGGGTCTGTGTTAATACACCAATCCCCCAGGACAAGGATGAACAACCATCTACAGTCCCTTAACAGTACAGACTGACATGTAATTAGTGTCCTGAAAGCAGTTGTTGCTCCACTGGTTGTCCTGCTGCTGCATGATGGGACACAAATGAAGATGCTTGGCTGCTTTGCTTGCCAGCATACAGGGTTTTTTTTTTCATTTTTTTTGGGTAAAACTCCTGCTCAAGTGTTTATGACAGTGAGACAGCATCCGTGGTAGCATTATGCACAGACATTTGATTTCAATATGCATTCCTTACTCTAATGTGACAAATTGCTATACCCTCTTACAATTACCATGCAGATAATAAAAAATACATCCTTCTCTCCCACTGTGGGCCACGACAGAAACACAACCACATCCACTGAACCCTCTCCAATTTATAGTTGCTTCCAGATGTTTAAGACAAAAACCCCCAAACCCACAGAGGTCTATAATACTCAAAACATTACACAGCATTTCTAGTCTGGCCCCTGCAGAAATAACTTGAGAGGTGTAGCTTAAAGGCCATAACCACTCCAGATTTAATTTCGTTAACCCATAAATTTACTATTTCAGATTTACAGCCTCTCTGGTTGCCTCTGCTGCTGCTTACTCAGATTTATTAGCAGTACCCAGCAGTATGAAGTACCAAATCACACCCATGCCTAAAAATAAGCCCTGCACAAACAGTTGAGTTTTGCAATACCAGCCTAATATCTCCAGGTGCTGAAACTCAGACTCACAGCTCATTTCAGTGAGAGCTGATGCACCAAGGATCAAGTAATACCTATGAATAGAAGCCAGACCATTTTCCATGTATTTTTACTCATGTTTTAGCCACTGGGATCTCTACAATACACTATGGAATTTTGGGAGAAGAATCACCTTTCCTGCAAGCTTCTAGCACACTTGCTGAGCCATACAAGCAGCAGAAGCTCCAGCAAGCTGAAAACTATGAAATCCAGCCCTGTAAAATCAATTTTTATGTTAAAAAGCTAACTCACACACAGAAGCTTTTAATTCTCCCAGGTTAAGGTTCCCAACTGCCTTACCTGTAAGCCTCACATGCTCTGTGCTCTGTCAGACCCTTGCACAGCTGACAGTGCTTTTCACATGAGTAGCTCCTGGGTGCTTATTTTTAACTTCACAACTGTTTCTTATCCCATCTCTGATTTACTGAAAAGCTTTAAAACTGGGGAGAGTTGCTGAGGCTGCAGCTGCTGCTCTGACTTTGTCAGGGTGTTCCATGTTTTGCCAGTTTATTTTTGCGTCTGTGAGAGATAGCAATGAAAGTAGAAAATAGATACCTCAAAATTAAGGAAAAGTGGGTGGTCTATGAGCATAAATCCACACAATGTTTCAGTGTGAAGCCATTATACATTAACATAATGCACAGCCTAGTCTAAAATAAGTGTCCAACCTCTTAGAAAATCTTACTTTTCTACAGAAGCCTTTCCTTGCCCACCAGATCTTTTAGAGCCTTGCAGCAGTCCACAGCATATCTAATGATTTACAGTCCCTTTGAAGTGTGCACCAGGCTATCCTGAAACCCCACCCCCCTCAAAACAGTGATTGGGGGGGATATTTTGGAAACTCTGGGAGTTTCAGTTCTTTATCCCACACACACTTGAGTTGTGGTAGAATAAATATCAGAGCCAGTAAATTATTACTATGCTTATTTATATCCTGATGATATTAAGATTCTTTTTAACTAAGAATGTTTTTTAAAAAAGGTTAAATAATAGGGTGACAGTGTTGAGATCTAAATGTTTTAAAGTTGCTTTAGTTCTCTACTCAACAAGCTTCCATAGCTCAAATAATACCAAGGGGAAAAGCTAGTGGCATTTTTCTAGGATTTATTTATAGGTTTTAAGTGTGGCCATTCTGGTGTCCCTCCCCTAGTGTTACTTCCATAAGGTCCATAAAACTAAGCTTCCAACAAACTTTTCTCAGGGAGGGTGTGTTGTTTGGGTTTTTTTGCCCCTGCCTTTATATAATTATTATACAATAATGCTGCTTTCTCCCCCTCCCTGAAGCCACAGGCTTGCTTACTAAAATTGGAAACACAAATCCTTTTGTAGCAATGTAACCTACATGCAATACACACAAATATTGGCCAGTTTAACTAGGCAGGAATAAACCTGATCAATTATTTGTGACTTAGAAAAGCTTGTGTATTTTACCTGCTCACTAAGGACTAATGAAATACCCAATGAGCCCATCCTCTGTTTGCAAGGCTGTCAGTCACCATGCTGGAATCATTAGAATACAAATTTAGAAAAAGCCATTTTCCAGTACCATGGGATTTTTTTATTAGGAGCTTTCCTTAGGCAGAAGGCAGCAGGGCTTTTATCTGCTTTGCATCTCAGTTCCAATGCTTTTGCAAACGACCCTCACAGCCCCATCCCACTTGGTTCAAGCAGGATAGCTTTAAAATGGCCCTGAGAGGTTCTCACTGCCTTTAATTTCCCTCTTCTCTGCTCAACTTGGGGTCATGGGGACCTTAACAGCATGCACACCAAAAGCTGGGCTCCAGGCACCTCAGTTTTATGCCAGAGGCTGTGGCCTTAACTTGCAGCTCTTCATCCCCATCTCCTACCTGCAAAATTACAATATTGACATGCAATTACTCTTTTGCTGCTTGCATCTTCTGCTAGTAACTGGGATTTTGAGAAGCTCTGATGTGATGTTGGTTTTAAATGCTTCAGGACCCTCCTGGAGAGGCATGTGATGGCAACTGTGCTAAGTGTCATCTCTGCCAACAAAACCCACAAGATAGTGTTCACTTCTACTGTCTGGAGAGAGATTTGAAACAAATGAACTCTGATCCCAACACCCCTTAGCAAAGGACTGTGACAACCTCCAACCAGCGTCTGGGGCACCATGGATTAGCCAGCAAACAATTAGTATTATATGATAACATTCAAATGCATTGTTTTTAAGTTTTTACTGCATAAAAGGTCACATATTTTCTTAGCACTCAAACAAAAATTGTTATGGAAACAGCAGTGCAATTGTTCCCCTGTTGAAGTTGCCTCTAAAGCAAGTGCCACAGGCTCAGCCCATTTTCTCAGCTCTTTGAAGTGATTTGTTATCCAAAATAAGACACTGCTGTGATGAACCCTTTCACTCACCTGGTCTCACTGTAACACTCACCATCATTCCTGACATCTTCTAGTTTAGACATAGATGGAGCACAATCTAACCAGCACACACCACCTTTAGTGTTTCATGACAGGCATGGGAGAGATGGTCCTATCCAGTTCTGCTGACTCAGTCTTGGCAAACACAAACTCCTGGTAAGATGCCTCAAAGTTTTACACTTGCAAGGATTCTTTATTTACAAACAGCCCTAAGGCTGGATAAGTTTGCTTCATGTGCAGCATGGAATAAAGAGGATACATCAGCTGGAATTTTTAAAGGCAATTCTGAAGTCTGTGAGGTATAATATAGATTTGATCCACAAAATGTCCAGTGACTTCAGAGACACAAAATGGAATCAGAGTCACTGAACAGTGTCTTTCCCAACTTCTCTGATGGCTCTGTGATAAGCACTTTCCCCTCTTACCTCCCTTTTCTTTTCAGTCCTCTTTTGTATTACCATAATTGACATAATCTTAGCTTACAATGCATTTGCTGTGATACTTCTTTCCTTTGTGTGACTATGCAAGGAATGGTTTCATTGTTGCTGAGATTGTGTCCTTGCTATTGTTAAAAAGATAGTTGAATTTGTATGAAGAAGTAACACTGCTTTTGCCAAACAAGAGACTTCTGTTCTCTGCACTGGCTGCCCATGAAGATTCCCTCAAATTCAGCCAGACTCAAAGGCTAATTACAAGGGCAGAGAGGGAAAGGAGAGTTTGCAGGTAACCTGCCACATGATCTTTCCCATATCCTGGCTGCCACATGATGTGAGTATTGACAAGACAGAAAAATATGTGGTTAGTGGGAAATGAACTGGATTCATGAGCACTGGGGTTTAAAACAGCTGTAACAGCTTTGCAGCTCACGTCTCTCTTCATATGGGTGTCAGTAAAATTTTTATTGCTTAGTGTCACTTTTTGTGAGAAGGCACTTCATAAGATTACTATGATCATGAGCAAGGCAACAACCTTCTACATGAGAAATTATTCAAAATACCCTTACTTCATGCAAAGTTCAGTAGAGGCTCTGAATTTAATACTCAGAATTTCTCCTCCTGAATTGTGTAAGACACACTGACTCTACATCCAGTGAACAGGTCGTTTTGACCCAGGAGTGTTAGAAAAAACATGAGTAACAGCAAATTAATATGGTTTTGGACACAGGTCAGGGGGACATTTTGATTTTGTTATGAGTTAGTACAAATATTTACAGACTTTGTAACATGACAAACAGAAAAAGCATACCAGGAGTGGTCAATTCAAGTAAAAAAGTTTTGTCATTTCAGGAGAAGATTTAGCTTCATCATTAAAATGATAAAAAAATTGTGCTTATAAAAGAATACAGGTAGAACTTCTGTATTTTTGAAAACTGGTTATTTGACAACACTGAAAACCATTCCTGTCCATGAAACCAGTTCATACCTGTGTGTAGCTGCCATTTCAACTACCTGGCTGTGGACAGCCAGCTGTGTCCATGGCTCAGGGGTAGCCACAAGGACTGAAATGGAAGCAGTTCCCTGTATTCTGCCAGTCCTTAGTTTATCAGCCCCATTTAGTGGTGAATACAACTGCAATAAATTACTTCTATCGTATTCAAAATGCACTGGAGTGTTAAAGGATGCCTGAATTTGGATGTGAGACCAATTTGAAGCCTATATCTAAAAGATCTCTTTCACTGATGGAACAGGATGACTTGCTACAGCTAAACTCTAGCTTTGAGTTTCATTCAGCTCGAGGGAGCAATTCACCAAAAAAAAAAATTACAGCATTAGTTCAGACATACCTGAACTTTAAGAATTTATATAAGTTACTGGTAAGTAACTGAGGGTTCACTTTATAATATGAATCACAATGCTGAATCTCAGCATCAGGGAAGCTTTTGGAAAAAATACAGTTTAGAGGCCAAGCATATTTACTTATGGTCCGAAATTCTTCAATCTGGAATGACTAAGTTCTGAAGTCATACAAGCCCATGATGACCTGCTGAAGAAGGCTCATATCTCTCTTCAAATCACTGGCCTCATTCCAACATTTCCTGTGGAGAATACATTTCTACAGTGTGTAAAAAGTGATACAGGCCAAGTGTTACCAATTCCTTTTCCTATATAGAAAACACGTTATTACAGCAAAAAAAGGTTCAGGAGTAGCCCTTGCTTTCAATGGTAATCTTTTGTCCTGGCAGTCAGATCTTTTCAAACTATAAAAATAGTTCTGTGGGCAGCAACAGGACATTCTTCTCCTGCACTGTTTCTCATATGAGGCAAAACCCTCCCCCATGAATTAGACATTTGATCCAAACTGGCTCCATATGGGGACAGCTCAGCCCAGCCATCTGTGCTTCGTGCTCCAGGAATTACAAACACATTTTGTTTGTAATGGCACAAAAGGCCACCTGAGATGACTCGATATACAGTGGCAAGTGTTGAACTTACTAAGTTGTGGACATGGTCTTGCAGGCTCCAGAGGAAAAATTCCTTCTCTTATCTTCCTTCCCAACAAACTTGGTTCACCAGGCTTTTCACATTTTGTGCAGTGCATGGACACAGGTTGCCTTGAGGACCAGGCCTGATGTGCCCTGCCTTCCACCAGCAGGCTGAACCCTAAACAGTTCTGTGGTAGCTCAGCTGAAACCAGGAACAACAGAAATACAGCAAGAGCAAAACAAACCTTTCCAGTCCTGCCCAAATCCAGCCAACACATGGATGAGTCCACATGATTCTTCCCCAACTTTTCCGTTGTGTGGTTTGTTCTTAGTTTGCCCAAGATCTTGCAGGAAGTAGTTAAAAAGCAGTAGTGTAGTTAAAAAGGCATCACCTCAGAGATTTGTGTGCCAGCCACCACAGGTAAGGACTGCCACAGAAACTATCCTGCCTAAATCTAATCCAACTGTGTTCACAAGCAGCTTCTTGCAGAGATACCACACCCCTTACCTATTTGTCAGTGATTATGTGTTTTCTAGATTTGGTTCACTTAACACCACAGACAGTGGAAATCTGGGATCTGAGGCAAATGGACACATACATACATGTTTTGTAATTAAAACTATTAAAGGCACAAAGTTATTTCTTAAACTTGAGTTTTTCAAGAATCCATCTTGAAAACAGGCATTGTTTTCCCACAAAAGTCTGTATCATAATCAAAATCTTAATTGAAATCAGAACATTCAAATGCATGAGACTATAAATATTACAGAGTGGAGCTCTTAAGTCTTGCATTCCACCTAATTACTTTATGAATAAACGTCTTCATTATGGTACTAACTTACCAATTTAAAAACACTTCCACAGTTATAACATAAAATGCATAATTGGAAAAATATAGATGTACTGTCTTACTTCCTTAGGACAATTTTATTCCAGTACTTTTTTCCTCTGGACAGAGGAAGCTATTGTAACTGAGCACACAACAGCTCTTTCATAACAGAAAAAGTTACCAGCATGCACAGAAGTTGCACCAAGAACAGGGGCTCTATACAATGTCCAGAGCCTGTTGAGGAACACACAGCTTTTATACATCAGGGATTACAGAGCACAACCATCTGGTCAGCTTTCAGGCTAAATGAGCCCATGCTATCCTGCAAGGCCAATTTGCATGACTGATAAAAAAGGGACTATTATACATCTGTCTCAGTCATGTCTGATGTTACGGTTTCAGCAACATTCCCCTGTTCTAGGATTATTTCAAGTTTCATACTTTAACAATACACTTATTTCTATGGGTACAACTGGCATTGCTACATACTATATAAATGCTTTTCTTGCTTTATTATGTAAAAATAAGATTTAAAGGATAATGGCACTAAACTGACATTTTAAACATTGTTTTTAATTCCTTCTTCCAACTTTTTACAAGATTCGCTATCGCAAAAGGCAAAAGGTGAAGGATTAAAAGAAGTCTTCACATAAAAGCTCTAAGGATTGATATTTAATGAACTGTGAGATATAAATCAATGCACAACAGCACAGTTAAAGCTTAAAATACTAGGATAACATTTATATTAAAAATAATTCACCTACAGATAATACAGTCTAGTGTTTATTGTATGTTATGGAAGGTACACTTGAATTTCAAAAATTTAAAACATATAAAAAGTGGTTAAGGGCTAACATTTTATCAATATATGATAAATGTGTAAGAATGTTTATTATACAGCAGGGTACAATGGTAGTGTTAATGCCAACAGGGCACCACAGAAGTTAGTTTAAAAAAAATCTCCACTATGCTTTATACAAACACCACCACTTGCAGTTGTTTAAGAGTATTGGGAGAGGATCACTGTCTGTAGGATAAGCAGTCCTATAACATTTTTAATGTTAGATAGTGTCATAGTACGTAGATCGGTGAACGTCTCAAAATAAAACTAGAAATGCTGTAATTACTTCACAGAAATGCACATCCAATATTTGTTTTCAATAAGAACAATAGGTACAAGTTTATAACTCTCCCTATTTGAAATAATTTACACACAGATGAAAGCTACTCTATCTAAAATAATCACTACATACATTTTTCTTCTGGGAAATAAACAAGCAATTTTTGTTTTGCATGATCAATATCAAAAAACATATAGCAGAAGTAGTATTTTTAAAACATAACTGGTGCTCTAAAGTTAAAAAAAAAAAAAAGTAATGAGAAAAAAAAATTTCCGTAAGTGTGCAACCTAAAATCAACCAAGCTTATATTGTAGTACAACCATAATTAAGAAACCACTGTTTAGGAATACAACTTGATGGAAAAAGTTTATAATTCACAAAACTGTTCATCAGGCCATAGAGTAAAATAGCTCCACAGTTTACAGATAAAACTGAGGCCACACAGATGCGTGCTATGTCTTATCTCCAGTTAGTAGATACTTAGGCAGAGGATGTAACACTTTGTTTGTAGACAGCGTGGTATGCATTTCTCAGCAAGACATAAGGGAAACAAGACTCCAAGAGATCCATTGTCAGGAACGGAGACTCCTGCACAATCTGAAAAATACCAGAAACACAAGGTTTTGCAGAGCAAAACTGCCAGCTCCTGATAATCTGTTTCATGTAGATGCTTCCAGCCCACATCACACCACCACTCACATATTTCACAGTGAAAATAAACTGCACCAAGTTTATAGTAGTGTTTCTCCCTACATTCAAACTCACTGCTTCTCAAAGCAAGTATTTTGCTTTCCTATATAAATAGTCATCTTCCAAAAGATACTGAATACTGAGAGGAAATCCTCAGAGCAGAGAGGATTTTCTCCTACACACGCTGAACACTCCTTAAACGTGTGGAATGTACTAAGTGAACAATGAAAATTATCTGAACAATGTGATACAATGTTCTAAGCAATAAAGGATGATGGCAGTAATATGTGCATGTTGGGGGAATGAAAAAAAGGATACTGACAGTAGAATGCCAAGGAGAACAACATCAAAATGATTTCCACTGGTTTGTGAGCTACAAATAAAACACACAAATGCTCACCATGTCTAGTAGTAGGTAAACAGATTCTCGGTTTCTTGTAGTAGTTTTGTCTGTCTCCTGGCCAATCTTCAGTAGACTGGATGATGCAAGCTATAGAAAATGAGCATTTCAAAGCAATAAATAAAACAAAGCAATGATGAGCTTCTGTTATTTTGTTACACAAAGCCAATGGACTCTGCATTGTACTAATAATGACAAAGGAAAGCAAGTAATCCTGAGCACATGAACCATCACTGGGCTTTAGTCTCAATGAACCATACTGGCTTATTCCTAGTAGTGTTTAATAAATTACACATGCTATTTTAATACAAAAAGTGA
This sequence comes from Trochalopteron elliotii, assembly GCA_024734555.1. Classification (NCBI taxonomy): domain Eukaryota; kingdom Metazoa; phylum Chordata; class Aves; order Passeriformes; family Leiothrichidae; genus Trochalopteron; species Trochalopteron elliotii. The sequence continues at coordinate 441,568 of JANPWX010017280.1, forward strand.
ATTAATTTGTTGCAGAGAACTTTTTGTTGCAGTTGTTGGATGACAATTATGAAGTCTCCTGAAATCAGAACTCCCAGAGGATCAAAGTCTCACTTCTGTCCTTCCCAATATACAGTTCAACTTACTGCATTTCTGTAAGGTTTAAAGTGATTAAAATTTGTATTTTTTGAAATTTTACCCATTTTGCAACAGAAGAAGTTGGGAAGAAATGTCATCTTAACTGTCAATGAATAATATTTTATCAATATACCTTCAGTATACACTAACTTCATGGTCACCAAACTGGGCCTGGATAAAAAATATTCATAGTAGCTGTAGTTATAGTTGGCATCTGTAAGCTGATGGGATAGCCAGTTGTGTAAACCAGTGGTATGATTAAATATGGAGTAGAGACTAGACAAGGTAGAGTCTTGCTAGTCTCTAAAAAGGGGGGAAATTATGCCTATTGATTTTTGTCTTATTTTCTTTTATGTATTCTCTACACATATATTTGGAGCTCTCTAGCCTATTATTGTATTCTAGCTGGTTTTCCCAGTACTTTTCCATGCCCTTTACCTAGGCAGAAAGACAAAACATATTCCAGAGCTCCAAGCCCCAAGGGGTGCAAGGCCCCTATGCTATGGTGGTTTTTCCTGGCTACCAAGGTTGAGAACAGCCCCTCAAGATACATTTTCATAAACAAAGGACAGCTAGTACCAAGGGGAGGGCTCCAGAGAAGGGGCTTGACCTGGGGGGGGAATTGCATCACCACTTGTCCTCCTAATTGATGCTTTTTGTCAATTATGCTAATTTGCAAAACTTATAAAAACTGTATTCACCCCATTTGGGTAGGCTTTTGTGGATATTCTTCCATAACTGCCCCTGGAGCTCCAATAAAGATCCACTTTTATATATACCTCCAATACTAATATTATCTCAAGAGTGTGTGGTGTTTCATTCCTGGGTTGAAAAAGGCATCACCATAAGCAACCCTATTATCCTAGTTTTAGAAGATGTCCTAGAAACTTCTAACATGTACTTAGGTATTTACAAGCTCAGGATCACAGAACAGAGTAAAATACTTAATTTGTAGATGCCTTGATACACCATGGTTTCATGCCTTACAGAAATTTGAAAAAAACCCCTTCCAACTTTCAGATGTACAGTCATCATCTAGGCCCTCACAACAAGCAATGGCAACATGCCTAAACCACATGTTTACCAGAAAAGGATTTTAAATTAAAATACTAACTTTAAAAATCTAACTCAACATTCTTCTTGAAAAAGCTGTCATGAATCAATTTTTAATATGAAGTCAATATGTATACTTGAAAAGATACACAGTACGTACTCTTCAACATTAAAGAACCTCCTAAGTTTTTTTCATATTTAATTAACTTGGACAGGAAAGCAGATCATCTTCAGCAGTAATTTTCTTCTCAAGAGAAATGTTTTTCTTTCAGACTAACAGTAAGTGTTAAAAAAGAAAGATTAACAAAATATCTGAAGCATCAAGTCATAGTCAGTGCAGTAAAAGCAGTGGTCTGAAAGCAGTCCATAAACACTGAAAGAATGCAAACCTCATACCAAAAGTGTTTTTATCACATGAAACTATACTGGTTTTCTTCACTTGTCAAATGTATGCAACTCGATACAACCATTTCTCTTTCATGTTTTACATCCAGCAGTTGCATTAGACAAGGTCAATGGCCAGAGGGGTTTTTTTCTGTTTTACAAAATGCAATGAATTTCCACAAGTGAAAGATTCTTTTAAGATTATATAAAAAAAAAAAAAGAAAAAAATTGGTTTCTGTGAACTTCTAGTTACAGAAAGTTACATAAAATAAAGAGAGAGGGGCTTTTTCTCCACACATTTTAATGTCAAACAGAAAAATCAAAACCCACTCAAAATCAGTAGTAATTTTTAAAACTTAAAGTCATGCTGCTGTTTTAGCCTTTAGTTTCCTTCAAGTACTGGCTAATTAGGGCCATTTAAAAATTTTTATTTCTACTCAAGCAGCACACCAAAATGTATTTAAAACACATCACCATGACCTAAAAACTTTTGGTTTTTTTCGTAAGCATCACCAAGGATTTCAGCAGCTTTCATATTCAAACTACTCAGAGGCATAAAAAATTTCATCTTCCCAACTACCCCTGTAACAGGCTGCTACCTGGCTGTTCATGTTTAAGAAGGGCAGGTATGTCAAAAAGCTTAACACAAAAGTCACTCTGAAGTTTATCCTACTTTTTCAAAGCAGGTAACTAACTAAAGCATCAACCACATCATGGTAAAAAAGTCAGCTAGAGAAGAATTTTGATTTTATTTGCATTGCACATTTTTTTTTTCCCCAGTCATGGGTCACACAACGTGAGAAATAGTATGTACTAAAATCCTAGAGATTGTGAAAAAAATTATGACACTTGCATTGATTTGCTCCTCTAACTTTCCAACATCACATACAAGTGTTTATAAAGAACTACTGCAAAATTTAAGCTATGTATAGACTTGTATATAGAAGCATATAGAAAACATTCTTCTCCCTGGTGCATCAAAAGCAGATTCCTAGGAAATCAATTACATTGTATCTCAAATCAGCAGCACATGTTAACAAGCAGGAATAAAGTTATACATACGGCCAAAAATTCTTTCAGACGGTCTTCAATGCTCCCCTTGTGGATGGTGAATAAAGCTGCTGCAATCTGATTGATGGCTTTTGCCAAGCAGTGGATGTTGTTGCAATGTCCTAAACAAAAAAATACTCAAATCACCTCAGCACCACGTTGGAAAAGACAGTACTCTTTGGAAAATACCACCAAAGACTAAAGAGACTTGTGACAATGAAAGAAGAGCTGTTAGCATCTTACACAATGGGAACAAGGTACTCTTCCACACTGAGCTTGCTATCAGGAAAGCCACCAGAAGTACAGTTCTCCCTTCCAATTCCTAATGGTCACAACAAAAGCCAGAGAAACAACCTGGGGCTTTTAGAAATAAGGGATATGTTGGAAGTTTATTTGGTTTCTACAAAACTGAAGAGTGTTAACACTTGGCTAGGCCAAAAAGACAGGATTTTCACAAGCTAATTGACCATTTCTTTCCCCCTCTGTGTAAATGAACATCTCATGCCCAGACAGTATTCCTCCAAGAGATCTACAGGTACTCAAGAACAAAGGTGTTCCATTGCTGATTTTCATATGCAACATCCTGGCTAAAATTCACCTAGGCTTCAGAGCCCTGGAAGGTGGTTAAATGACACCAGTTTTTACAGAGAGCAGAAGAACTGCTCCTCAGTAAACCTGATATTTCTTTCAGGCAAATTAAGTCAAATATACCACTTTACAACAAAATTAATATACACTTGGGCAAATATCTTAGGCAAGTGTGAGCATATGCAAAGGAGGTAGTCTTTGAAGGAGTTAACAAGTACTCAAGCAGGCAAGCATGCTGATTCTTAACTTATTTTTTGACCATTGTTGAGCAATGAGCTCATCTTTTCATTCAGTCATTTACCCTGACTCCAAGTTCATGCTTGAAGAGTGAGGTCAGCTGGACCCCATCACTCCACATCAGAAAAATCCATTTTTTCTCCATGCATATCACTATTGTTCTTAAAATTACTTTTAGCTGTCATTTTATTGCCCAGTTTACTCAGTATCGTATCTCTCTGCAGCTCTTCACTCCTCTAATACCCTCAACAACATCACATGATATATAAATTTTCTCATTTCACCCTTCAGCCCCCCATCCAGGTGAATATACTGACTAGCAGGTCCCAGTGAAGATCCCTGTGGATCTCCATCAGCAGGGCCCCCAGATCTGACAATCCAACTTTGTCTCCTATTTTTACGTGAACATCAGTCAGGAAAATCTGCTTTGCTTAATTCTGATTCAAATATGTATTTGTCTTTTAAGAGGCTAATTTTATTCAAGAGATTTCATTTTTATGTCTCAGGCTGTAGAAAAAGCATCAACAAGGGAATTCAGAAAAAGAACTGCTGTCTTCCAACTCACAGTTTCAAGTATTTAGAGAAGAACTAGGACTCTTGCAGACTAGTATTCTATTCTACCCTCTAGCTGACAAATTAAGACCTCTAGGCTGGTATTTGACTAGCAGTTCAGATTCTGTATTGGAAACAAAAGTAAAGGTCTGTTAGACTTTGAGCCTTTATCTGGAACTAGTGGAAGAAACAGATTTGATCCTAAAGCAGACAGAGGGAATACAGACATTGCTACAGCTGTCCAAGCACTGTCTGTATTTGGGAGATATGTCTTGCCAGATTAAAAAGCTGAAACTCCTTCAAATCTGTGACTCGTTGATGGATTAATTCAGGATTTGTCCAGGGAATTTACTTCATAAAGAAGAATTTATTAAGTTCACATTCTGGAAATACCATTTATATTAAGTGTTTCAAGCCAGATGTTCTACAACAAGGGTAGAACACAAGAAAAAGTAGTATTATGCAAGGAAGGCAGAAATGACAAAGTCTATGCTATTTGTTGAGTTATTTTTGTAGAGAGAACATATTTTACATATACCTTTTGCTAGATTTTCCTCTCAATAAAAGAGCCCACTCAGTAAAGAATTATGTAACACACAGGCCACGTCTCTCAGAACCAGTAGCAGCTCCTAATATGGGCTTATTTGAGTGTAAGATGTAACTTCTCTCCAGTCAGTTTCATGTCATTTATTAACTGTACTTGAAGAACTCACTTTGAAACAAAGCTTTGCCTGACTTCATCTGAAGAGTCATTTAATGTAAATGAAATTACATAAATTGGAATATTTAAGCTACATGATATAAAACAGGCAGAAGATTATCTGCTTATCCTCAACAAGATTTATTTGTTGTTTTAGCCTGTTAAAAACATGATGACTTAGAGAGTCTCAGGAAGAAAGAAGTTTGAGGAAGGCAAACCCATGTGAGCTTTAACCTGCTGGAGAAGCTCGAGCTAGCCTGACATATTCTTAGCAATTCATTTGCAGAGGGGTAAATGTGAAAATATCATCACCAGTACATCAGTAAAACTTTTAGTACTGCCCCCCTGGCAAGCCATACAGGTTTGGAAACTCTAGAGTTGGTAAGATCCTTTGAAGGAGAAATTGGTAGCAGGAAGTGCTTCTGGAGGATTTCTTTTACAAAATTATAACTAGGTAATTTTCATTTAAGAGATGTGATCTTACATACACATAAACAAGTTCATTTGGACCGAGTAAAGACAGTCAACCTGACTGTCTTTAAACAGGAAAGTTTCTACCTGTGTATGTCACCAATCAGACCCTACTCTCACCTATATTCCAAGATTTTTATTCAAATATCACGACTTGGAAAAAGCTTGCAAAGAGCAAGAGAAATAGTACAAGAGCACAAATAACAGGAAACAACTCTGCAGGTTACAGACTATTCTCCCAATTCATCAGAAAAAGCTTTTAACTTGAAAATTCTTTAATTTTCAAACCAATATTCAAGTTCTACTCATACATCTGATTTATCTAACATTTTAGACCACTGGAGAAGTCTACACTATGTTTTAAAATGAAACTAGAATCAACAGATCCCTAATAATTCAAAACTGAAGAAAAGGCCGATCAATTCCATGTAAAACAACAATCCTGGGTCTCTAAAAAACATGATTTGCATACTACATTAAGTGACACAGAAAGCTTTCAAAATTTTTGGTATTTTCCTGGTACTTTAAATTTTCAGAAGGCAGTTAACACTTACTTTGTGAGTTGTAATTTTGAGCGAATTAAAAATAATGCAAGTTTAAAAACTAATTAGAGAAAACATGCATCCCAGTGAATGGAAGCAGTACAAACATGGTCTTTTACATGAGCCATGTTACAGATTACAAAGGAAATAGCTTGAACAGCAAAAGATGACTTTTTGTATGTATTGGAACAGTACTGTCTGTCTTTTTTCAACTTAAAAAGAGAAAGAAAATTGTGGATTACATGCAAAGAATTTTGTTGAGGCAAAGATTTTTTTTTTTTTTAAATAAGAAAGTTGAACTATTGTAGAGGAAATAATTCTATTCACCACTTACACCTTTCCAGATTCTGTTTTCAAAACTTTATGCTTGGCAATATGAACAGCATATTAAATACAGAAGGAACACCTTGCATGACTGGCCCAAGGCCAATGAAAAGATTACTTAGTCATTAATACTTACTAGAATATATTATATTAGATAGTAAATGTCACACTAATTAATGCAGAATGTGTGCTCTAATGATTCCATGTTAGGACAAGATTGCCCCCTGCAGTGTCTGAACTGTTCTGAAAATTTCAAGTACCAAACTAATTTTTCATAGAAAGTTATCTTACACAAGAACTAAGTAAATACTTCTTCAAGCATTTTCAGAGGAACTTACCTGAATAAAGGCTAACTCATTTTTAATTCTGTTCACTAGAAAATGTAATTAAGTATTAAAGGTGAATGTATTCAAGACACTACCAGAACTATTGTGAAGGCAGCAAATATTGAGCAGACTCTACATTACCTTCGATGGCAGGGCTATACTGAGACATCACATTACTAGCCAAAGTAGGCAAGGACACAGCCACAAAGACCATTAGAAGGCAAGCAATTTTATATTCTTCTTCTGGACTAATGTTTTCTAAAAACAAAAATGATAAAGTACTTTAGTTAAAGAAGTAATCTTGAAATATCTCCTTTCACCTGCAGGTAGATTAGAATGTAAAACTGACCAAATTGAAATTTAAAGCAAAATCCAACAAAGTCAATGTTTGTATTGTGAAAAAAGGAATACTAATGGCATCTTCTTGCCAAAAGAAACAGAGTAGAGCTGCAAAATGTCCAGTCTGTTATCCAGGAGAACAAAAAGAAGACACTGCTGTGCTATCACTTCTAACAATTTAGTTACCAAGTCTTTAATATGATGAGCAGAATAGTAATCTTTTCATGCTGGTATAAATCTAATTATTGCTCTAAGGTCAGAAGAGCTTCTGTTGCACTCTCCCTTAGGCAAATGAGCAGAAGGTGATGGTGCAGTCATTTCAATTCACACCTTGTGCTTACAAAAATAGCAGCATCATCACACATTAGCCAAAGATTAGTTTTAAAAAAGTCAACAATTAGTGACATACAGAATTTATCTCTATGAAAACAAAATAAAATAATATTAAATATATAAAAGCAAATATAAAAGCAAAATACTTCAAACTCCAAAGGTAACAATCAAAATGCAACATCATAAACCCTTATGAGAATATACAGAAATCCTCTTTGTTGACATAGCTTAGACATATCATAGCTGTAGCACAATGAAAATAATCTATTTAAAATGGCAGATACCTACCAGAAATATACTTCTGTATATTATACATATAATGTAGATAGAACAAATACACTTTGGGTTGCTTTTTTTTTTCAGTGCACAGAGAAATTGTGCTTGAGGCCTAAATTCAAATATTGAAATGCCCCCCTGTATTTTCCCCTCTCAAAATAACTACTACTGAAGTAAGAAAAAACAACTTGGTTAGCATTTAAAATATTCATGGTCTCATTCTAACATTAACCATCCACAACATACAGGGGAAAAAAAGTAATGAAATGCTCAGTAAGGAAGATAGGAAAAAAGGCTGAAGACCATCAAAAACACTTAGGAGTCTTAATTCATGTCTTTGAACATGCCAGAGTAAACAAAACTGAAAAGCTTTGATAGCAGTGCCATAAAGCAAGGAGGAGGAAGCATGATACATGATAATTCTCTAACATGTTTATTTTACTGTTTTCTCTTGTAAAAAACTTCATGTAGGACACATGGGCAACAAAATATTGTGAAATTCATGAGCTGCATTCAGGTCCTAATGCTTACTTGGGTGGCAGATGAATTACACATCTGTGCAACAGAACTGATCAAGTTGTTCACAAGACACTCTTATTATTGTCATTGTTCTTAAATTACAGCACTGTTCACCATTAAATTTCTTCTACAACTACCTGTTATCCTTTTCTAGGTCAACACATCCATTCATTCATAATTGAAAAGATTCTCAAGCTAACACCAATAAACAGCAGGCACAAGTAATTCATCCTTTTATGCCATTTATGAAGTTTATTGAAGGAATACAAAGGAGTCAAGATATACAAGTTTCCTCCCAGCACTTTAAACACTTCTCTTTTTAACATTTATCTTTTTGAAGTTGGAACTTCTTACCTGATTTTTGGGAAGACAGTGCTACGACCAAGGCAGGATCAATCTCACAAGGCAATCCAGCAGCTGATGACAGTTCATATACATTCATTGCCACCTGAGGACCAGAAGAAATGCTTTCATGTAAAGATGATGAAGCACAGGTTCTGCTGTCATGTTTAAAATGAGTTTGAGGCACTAAGGAATTTCAGAGATTTGGCAAATATTAAGACAGAGACTGTGGATTTTGTTTGTTTCTATCCTCCAGTGAGCAGCTGCATCTGTACTTTGTGTACCAGATGGTAATTTTGTTGTGTCAAGCCAAACAAAACTCATATTTTTTCCCACATCACCTCCAAAGCAACACCCTGACTTCCAGTTAGCTGTTTGTACATCTTTCTTTAATGTTCAAAAGAAATTGATGTATTTTCTCTACCAGATCTAAAAGATAAGCTAACATCTATAAATACAGCATTTTAAAACAACAGCCAAAAGTCACAATCTGGTGAGATAGAGTAATGGAGAAATCTTACAAGATGCAAATGTTATACAGATTCAGTGTTGATTGGATCCAGGCACCAAAAATTACAGTCTAAGTGGCCACAGCACTTGGAGGAACTAAGAACGTTTTGAAATGTATTCCATTTCCCAGTCCATCCCAGAATGCCTCTTGTTACCATTAACAAGCATTCATCACTGTTGTTTTCTCCTTCCATTTACTATTGCAACTAAGTTTCTGAAACCATAGTTCAGATGACTCTCTGCAAAAGCAGGTCTACACCAAATACAAATGAATACAGGAAACACTAGCAATGTCTTACTGCCATTAGTATTTGGGAATTTTTACAGTTTTGCCCATAAATTTTCATGTATAGTTGAGCAGCTCCATGTGGTGACTATTGTGCAGACTATCCTTGTGTGCTCCAGCCTGGCTACCTGAGGGCAAGCTTTGGCATGAAAAGCATACAATGCTGCTTGCACAGTCCTGCATGGAAAGAATGACAGAGCATATGGACAGGTCATGGCTCACAGCCAAGAGCCTCAAAAGAACCACAGAATCCCAGAATGGTTAGGGTTACAAGGGACCTTAAAGCCCATGCCTGTTCCACCCCCTGTTATGGTTCACTATCCCAAGTTGCTCCAAGCCCTGTTCAACCTGGCCTTGAACACTTCAGGGAAGGAGACTGCACAGCTTCTCTGGGCAACCTATGCCAGGGCCTCCCCACCCTCACAGTCAAGAATTTTTACTAATGTCTAACCTTAGCCCACTCTCTGTCATCATAAAGCCATTCCTTCTTGTCCTGTCACTACGTGCACAGTGGAACAAATGTAAGCCTGTTTCTAAAGGCTGTATAGACAGCTCAAAAATTTCATATTAAAAATATCCAAACAAAAGGAGAAAAGATCCCCATTTCAACAGTCACCCCAAAACATAAGTTTTGGAAATAGTAATATGAAAATAACATTTCATAACAAGTATTAATTTCATCAACAGCTTTCAAACTATTTATACTTTGCTTGGTAAATTCAGTACATAGGAAATTACTATGTTATTATGTCATAAAATATGCCCAACAGGGCAACTGTTCCAATCCATTGTACAAAACCTTGTAAAGACCTGTCCCTAAATATGCCAGAAAAAGAAAGTTTGCCTAATTGTCCCATAAGAAGACTAGTTACCCACAGTTTGTAAGCTGGGTGTGACAGGGCCAGGAGAAAGCTCAGATAACGAGCTGCTAATTGTCCACAGGGGTTAATTGTTAGCAGGCTCACAGAACTTTCCTGGCTCCTCCAACAAGATGTTTTCAAGACAAAGCTCTGGCAGAGTTGTGGGGGAGTACATGTCAAGAGTTTCCAGTATTCACCTCAGCTACTATGGAAGATTAGCCAGGTCTGGCTCCTCCATGCACAGTCCTCCAACATTATCCAGACAAGCTCTGAACTCTCCAACAAATCCACATGGCATCACATCACACCATAAGAGATGGCATCTAATGTTGGTATCGTGTACACCAGCATAGCACACCCACAGCAGTTAGAATTTGTAGAAGGGAATACAGGTGACCTCGCCCCTCATAATTAACAGCTGTATTAATTAGCTAATACAGCCTCACCCCCGATGAGTCACAGCTGGAGCCAATAAAGATAAGTGTGATAAAAGGGAGGGGGTGAGCTGGTGAGGGGGAACCATGAAGAAGCAGGATCCTGGGCAGAGAGAATCCCTGCAGTGAGGTCAGTCTGGGTGTGCAGTCAGAGCCTGTTGCTGGAACCTGCAGTCACAGTCTGGCTGGGTAAAAGCTGCAGTCACAGTCTGCAAACTGATCCCTGCAGTCAGAGGTGAGCAGGAAATCAGCAGCAGTCAGAGGCTGCAAGGGAAAGCTCCAGCAGGAGCTTGGTGCAGGCAGAGTCAGGGAATGGTTGGGGTCAGGATGGCTGAGGTGTAAAGAGGAATAAACCAGGGCCCTTTTCATGCTGTGATAAACAAGGAGTCTGTGTCTGGGCTCATTTCTACCCTCTAACAAGAGGGTGGCTGCAACAAGAATTTATTTCAGACACTTATAACTAAAAAAACCCACACAGCAACACACAAAATAGGTACATTTAAAAATCACTGAACTACAGCAGAGACAGAGAAGGCCAAGAGCCAAATGTTATGTGAAGCAGAAGGCAACTAGGTAGTGCTATGTGGCAAGAGCCAGACAGCAGCCCTCAGCAGGGTTTTATTTCACAGCAGACAGCTTTTTTCGTTTCCATGCAATTAGTCCAGTGACTGTAAGTTACTCCACTGACTTCCAGAAAACAAGGAGCAATTACTTCATTTTCTTGTGTCTGCTGATACTAATGAATTCAGTGATGTCTTTGGAGATCCACTGAACTGTTTCAAATGATCTGTTATCATCAATTTAAAAATATTAATGGTAAAATACTGTGTTCAATGATTACTGTTGCAGCCTTTATCCCACCTTACTTTTCAGCACTTCTTTGACACCAGAGGGTATAAGGTACTTTCTGAAAAGATCAAGCAAAGTAAGCAGTGAACTTCCCATCTCATCTCTTCTGGATGCTGATTCCTCAAGTTCAATAATGTATTGAACATGATGCTCTGGTGAGCAATGATTTTCTCTGCAACTACAGGTGGGAATTTTAGAAAGGCTTTTCTTGAGAAGTGCAACGGTAACTTGCATCATTTTGATACAATTTTTGTCAGGAGCTTGTACATTTGAAGCAATTTTCCATAACATTTCCACAGAATTCCTCTGTCATGGTATGAACTTCAATGTTTTCTGGGACATCAGACATTCATGGCTGGTTTATCAGCATTGCAAGTTTAAAGAGATAATACTTTGGAATGAAATTACATACATGTAAAATTTCAGTAATTTTAACTAAAAATGAGCCAGAATATAACTGCATCTTCTGAAATCATGAAGCTCACAATGATGGACTCTGAACTTCTAAAAGGAGGAGGATGTTAATGTTATTTAATGCATTTTCATAAACAGAGAACTTAGTTACTTTCCTCAAGAGTTAACAGCAAAATGTGAACTTCAAGTTCAGGGATAACAACATATTCTGGCCCTTAAAAACTATACTTTGCTCAAGAGCAGAGCTCTAAAAGTTGTTTTTGGAAAAGTTAGAAATGTGCATTGTATATCCCAGTGCACATTCTCTGCAAATCAAACTGCTGCAATACTGTTAAGCAGCTGAAATCCTTCACAGACTCCAAGCTGCAATAAGAAATTAAAAACCCTGCTAGATTTCAGCTACTGTGCATACATGTCCAGAAGCCATGTGATGTGCCAACAAGGGGTTTTGGATGGAAACATACTCTCATTCAGAAGAAAGGTGCCTTATTTAAGCTACTAACTTCTCTTTTCTCAAGCATTTCATACTGAGGGTTTACAAAAAATTTCAATTTAAGGTCAGGATCAGACTTGCTGCTATTACATGCACAGAGGTCCAACACCATAGAGTCCTTGAAATATTTAGTTTTACCAGCTGTACTGCTCAGTGTGAAACTGCTCAGCATTCTTCTCCTTGTCATGTTTTAACACTTGATAAATCTTGTTCTTAAGTCTATGAAAGTTCTCAAATGTGATAGAGACTTGTGCTTATCCTATCAGTTGGTTGTGTTTTTTTCCCCAGAACATTAGGAGGCTGCAGATCCACTAACTCAGCTCTTAGGGGGGAAAAAATAAAGAAAAAAAGAAAAGAAACAAGGATGTTCTTTGTGTCTGGATGTTCAACACTAAACATGAAAGTCTTGTTGCTTACATATTTCCAGTCAACTCCAAAAAAACTCAATCACCCTTTCAGCCAAACATTACCTTCATGTCAGTCTCTCTTGGAATGTGATCTTTGAAGTCTTCAATGGAACTTACAAGGAAAGGAATGTGGTAGGATAAGACCTAAGAGACACAAACACATACAAAATAAGAAAAATTACTTCCCATGTTAATTATCAGTTAGACACTACCATTATTTTATTTAGCTTATTTTCTTTTTTCTTTATTTTTCTTTCTTATTTTACACATTTGTATTAGTTTGTAGATTTAAGAAATTAAAGCCTAATAAATGTTTGCTATAAAGAAGTGAAAAGCCTTTAAAATGAGTAAACACAGAACATGATCTAAACTGGATTTGATGTTTTAATATAACAGTTCTCTGAACAGTACTCAAAAAATATTCCCTCGCCGCAAATTGCAATTCCAAGTTCAGTTACAACTGAGTACTGCCATTTTACCCACATGTTGCCAACCTTTTAAGTAGTAGCATTCCTGAACAGTTAAGCTTCAAATATTCTGTCATTGCAATAAATTAAATACAATGAAAATGATTCAGAACATATTCAGTTCTTACATCTCTAAGTGCTTCCTGTGCCAGTGATCGAAAAGACAAGATAACACCAATAATTGTCATTCTCTTCAAAACACTGTCAACAGCTGAAAAGAGAACAATGTAAAAAGTGTTGATGTTTACAAGTTCAATTCTTCAAACAAAGAAACAAAATATTTAACAAAATATTGAAAACAACAAGGTACTGAAAAAAAGCCATTCCTTAAAAGAGCCAAAATAACCAGTGCTAAAGCAAGTTTTTAGAGCTGAATCCACAATGGGATTTTCAGCAGAAGACTAACACATTTACCACTTCCTGGAATGAAACCTAGTATAAAAAAATACACAGCTGTCAGTACTGGATGCTAGCACTGGTTCTGTGCTTCCTTGAGGACAAAAGTGTCTTTTTATTGTAATTATTTTTATTTCACATTCCAAACTATGTACCAGGCTTCCATATTATTGCTGTTACGTATTATCATCCCTGGAATGACACTCAAAACCATCACTAATATAGTGCCTGTGCACTAAATAACACTGAAATCTCACTTTGTACTTGAGAAGACTGGAAAAGTTTGAAATGATCCATCAGTTTATATAGGCTCACGTACATTTTGCTGCTTATGGATACTCTCAATACGGAGACATTAATTTTTCCCATTTTCTTTGCAAAGACAAGTATAAATAACTCTGTATCTTTAGGAGGATCTTGTTAGATACCCACATGATAATCTTTTAAAGAGAGCTGCCATCTGGTCTGGCTTGTCAAAGCTGGTCCTCATTTGTGTTAGAACTTCAACGTTCTCCACCACAAGTTTCTGTAAAGAAGCAAAGATTCGTGTCACCTATAGATTTCAGCCTGTTAACTGCATAAATGCCTGATTTAGGACATTCCAACTTGGCAGAAAAACAACTAACCCCACGGAATACAGACGTACCCACTGTGTTCTTAATGGGACTACAATAATAATATATCAATATTATCATCAGTCACTACTATACACAAAAACAAGCTCTGAATCAAAAAGCAGAGGATTAGATATCCCTTAGAACATGATTTTTGTAATGAGCAATGTGTACCACATCTTATAGCAAAGGAATGTAACTGTAAAAATCAGACAACAGGTCCTTGTGCCACTCAGCTTTTTAGAAGAAAAGTATACATGTTACAATAAAAATATAAATTCACCAAGTAATCAATTCTTTTGGATTGTTGCTTTCACTAAATATGCTGAGAGTTCATGTTGGTAAAACTGAAAAATGGAATCAAGAGTGGAAGTCAGATTGTTAAACCTTGGTGCAGTTTACTTCAAATTTTCTTCCACTATAATATGAAAAAGCAAAAACATACCTCCAAGTCCCAACACCTTAGCCTGAAACAGTTGAACTCAACTGCAGTAATTTTCATTTCAGTTTGACCAAAAGAAAAGAAAATGTGTCTGTTTCTAATTTTTAACAGCTCTCATATATGCAACTTGTAAGATTAGAGTACATGTAATAACTTTCCTGAAACCATTCTCCAAATATCTATCAGATTAAAATTTAAATTACAGAGATTGCAAAATAACATCTCTAAAATGTCAGATCCAAATTTCCTGCTAGCTGAGGAATTTAGGCTGTGCCAGGCTGTATTTTTAAACTTTCTTCTAGCAAAAAATAGGTAGTTTATTCTTGTAAAAATATTTTTGCAGTGTCAATGCTAAGTACCCTATTTTAGAAAGGGAAAAGTGATTCTCTCTCTTCATGTAGAGGACAATCAACAGCTAAAAAAAATGTAGATCTCTTGTGCTCCTCTGAACATTGAAGTGTTTCTCTTTCTGTTTAAAGAAGACTTCAATTAATGTTTTGTATACTAAATTACATCGACATAAAAAAGAACTGAAGTATAAAGGGAGAAACAAAGATATTCTGAATTGGAGGTGGTCTTCCAAAGTGATTATTAATGGTTTTGTTTTTCAAGTAGCTGCATTCGAATCCATCTCAATTTCCAGAGGAGGCAGCAGGAAAAATTAATATTCATCAAAAATGTAGGCCACTATAAGTTTGGAACATGATTATATACATTTCATAAAATCTAAGAGGCAATACCTGCAGGAACCTACTGCTAAGGATCCATAAAGATCTAACCTTTGATAGTTTTGCTAGCTGCTTTAATAGTTTTATTTTACTTCAACCCACCCTGAGAACAGGGCAAAACATAGCATCTGGCAAGCAGGCAGATTAAACTTCAGAGTAAATATTCCTGTGACCACAGGAGGAGGAAAAAACAACACAATCTATAATGCTGCTATGAAATAAATAATGGTGAAATAAATGTTTACTCTCACTTTGTAGGAAGTAGCCTGTGCAAAGCAGATCTGTCCAACAACTGCACTGTATCATGATCATGCTATTCCCATAAGCTTGAGTCTATCCATAATCCACTCACTCTCCCTGCTTTATTTTCACTGAAAAGCAAGGCAAGGAATAAGCTATAGAAAATGCAGCAAACTAACCAAGAGTCTTAAAGGCCCCTTCCCTTCTGATGCCTAAGCTTCTTATATATTTTTCATACATTTGTAGCTTTGTAGATTGCTAATGCATGGTTGTAGGTCCAGTACTTTTCATACCCTTTTCTCCTAGATTGTAGAACAATAAGCTAACCAGGTAATACATTCCTGAAAATACTGTTTAGTCTTACTGTCAGGAAGAGGGCCTACAAAAACAACATTTTTGGTTTTCCAACCACAATCTGAGAAGTCATAACAAGAAGTGGGGCAAAGAAGCCCTCAGACCAACTGGGCTGACCCAGAGGTACAAAAGTATACATATTACAATAAAAATATAAATTCACATAGTAATCAATTCTTTTGGATTGCTGCTTTCACTAAATATGCTGAAAATTAATGCAGAAACGTTAAAAAAGGGAATCAAGACTGGAGGTCAGATTGTTAAACCTTACCTACTGGGTTACTGGGGCAACCAAATCTCCTAGTGGATATACCTGTTAGATATCCCAATTAATTAACCTTATAAAATTGTAGAAAGCCAGGGCCAATCCCATCACCACTGGGTTATCTGGATGCTTCAAATAAAAGTCTGCTTTTTACTGTACTATTTTAACACTCTTGCAAAGGTTCTTTTTCATTTGATTACAGGCAACACTTCCAGCCCAAACTGTTCAATTGCTATGAGTAGAGTGCACATGTGCATGGACATGACATACTTCTATGCTGAAAGCCAAAGCAAGACTGGTTTGTGCTGAAATGAAGATGGGTAATTTTAAACCAACTGATGTGTCAGAACTTGGCATCTTACTTTAAATCCCTCAAAACTCTCCAGAATGCAAGACTGGAGGCAATAGTCCATGCACACTGTTACTCAGTCAAGTTTTCAGCTTCACAAACAATAACCAGCATATTAATTTGGGATTTAAGAGGAGTAGAATGGAATACAGTTCAAATAGTGGCCTAAATGAGGCAGTCTTTCCCTTCTTGCCCCAGTCTTGAACTTCAGATACAAAACTGCCACCTGGTCCCACTCTGCAGGAAGCAAAGCAAGCATGTTGAACCCTACTTGTACTAAATTCCCCATTCTCTCCTCTTGTTGCTTTCTTCCCCCAAACACAGATGCTTCTCAGGGCTCTCTTGTTAAGCCAACAATCTCAGCCAAAGAGATGAACATTTTATTACTTTGTTTATTCCTCCAAAAATGTGGTCATGCACATGTGGATCTACATTATGCTCTGCTTACCCTCAGCAGTATCAGAAAATAACAGATTTCAGACATAATTTAAAGTTGTTTTTTAAAAAATGCACACACCTACAACATAAATTGTGCTGTTTTTGAGGAAATATGATGACTCCTCAGAGTGCACAAATAGCACAGCAACAAACACTTGCCAAAGGTGTTGAAGTGCTTCCCTTGAAACGTGACAGATGTCACTGTGCATAGTGAGGAGTTAAACTACACTATTCTCACCTGGAAAGCCTCATGCTCTAACTCAAAAATTGGAATGGCCACAAGAAATCAATTACCCTGGCAGGCTGGGCACTCAGGTCAAGGCTGCTGCATGCTCTTAGACCAGCTTGGAAAGCATAAGCAGCCCCTCTTCTTAAGCTGTGACAGTGAATAAAAGACTTCAAACCTTTGTATCATGCATCTCAGCCTTTCAGCAGCACTGCAATTAAGGTGTTTACAAAGAAAACAAGATCCTTGAAAGTGTAACAGAGGATATATTAATACCACACTCTTCCAAAGGTCTGGTATGCTAATAATGAATTGTTATTGAAGAAAGAAAGGACATTCCTTAGGTCTCTTAGGTATTCATGTATTTTTTTAAAAATACAGCATGCGTGAATAGTTACAAAAAATTCCTTAGTTTAATCAGTGGTTAAAAAACCTGAAAATTATGAGATGTAATAACAACTTGCAATTAAATTTGGAAATGACACTACAAGAACAAGTCATATAAAAAAAATCTAGGCCAATTAGTGACATTCTAATAGTATGACTATCTGGAGAAAGTAGTATATATTACTACATTTATTAAAACTTCTTTCCAGAAGGAGTTACACAGGTACCAAGTGGTTCCCCTGTCACTGTTTGCTGTTTTGAATATACATTAAACTAACTTCCTTGACATGGCCCCACTTCCAATTTTTTCACTGCACCAACTTTATTGTTTGTAGTGCAGCAGATGTGTGGTTTACTTATCAGAACACAGACATTTATAATAAATGGTTACTGTTGAGCCAGAGGGAAAGACATATATAAAAATGAGGAAAACTAACAAAGAACAAAGGACCTGAAGTCTTTCATCTGTGTAAACTAAACAATAGATGCACACAGACATCATTAAGAAATAAATCCTTATAGATTATTAAGATAGATTTGAGATTTTTCTGCAGCATTTGGACAGTCAACAGTCTTGGGTAAAGGCTTCACAAACACCTGGAGATCTTCAAAACCATTTCTCTTCCCACTGATGATAAAAGAGAGCTGACTTCTAACTTAGGGTATCTAACACAGAAATGAACAGTCTGCATGAGGTCCTGCACATTCAACTGTTGACGAATGTGGGATACACACATACTACCTGTGCAAACTTACTATAACAGAAGAGTAAAATTCACAGCTTCATTGGTTTGCTTGATGCAGTCATTTTAAAAAGATGGCATGCAGAGACATAAGTATCTTATGACATAAGACATAAATATCCTAAGGGAAGCTTAACCAGAAAACTACAGCTTTCCCACCCACCAGCTCCCAAGATTACCTTAAGCTCAGCAACCTGTGAAGAGATGTGCCACATCAGACTTTCACTCAAGAACTTCATGCCATATGGTCCCAGAAGTTCAGAAAGGGCTCTCATTTCTGAGGAAAAAAAAAAAAAGGAAACTGTTGTACTTGAAATATTCCATCTTCATTTATTTGCAGCCCATCGTGCATCTAGCATGGTGTTTTGAGTGCAAAAATATTTTACCCCAAAGCATAATTTTAAAGACAAGACTTTCTGTGATAGTAAACTGAAGCAGTAGTCACCAACACATAATATATTCATCTCTTTAGCTTAAATGCAACACTACTTTGACCAAAAATGGGAAAAGCGAGACAAGAGGCAGCATGAACAAAAATACTTAAAATGCTACTGGAAGTCTAACAACTGTTAACTCTAAGAGTTAGCTGTTACTTCAGTAACAGTTGCTCTGAGAGTTGCTGTTATTCCAATTACTCAAGCAATACAACAACTTTCCTTCACAAATATGGAGGAGAAATATAAAGTTTACCTGATATATCAGAGTACTCCTCAGCATTAAAAGTCAATTCATTTTCTGTAGGCAAATTAACAAATGCCTTCATAGCTGGGAAATAAGCTATGTGACCATTGCTGACTTGCCGTAGCAAAGTTTCCAAATACCTGATCAGAAAGGGGAAATGTTTCACATGAAAAGGCACATTGTTCAGATGAAATATAGTTGTGTGACAAGGGGCAGCAAAGCCCATACATCAAAGCTTTATTTTCATAGTTCAACTGATGCCTGCATTTTACTCTGTATCCCTATAAAATGTACAACAAGTTTGCCAACAGGCAAACTTTAAGCTGCTTTTAACAGGTACAGAGAGAAGCAAACATGTGATGTTGGAAACTTAGGAAAATTTAAAATAACTCCACTTCTCCGATTCCAGATTTTTCACTAAACAACAGCAACAACAAAAAAAATCTCTAAAAAATTTGTAACAAGCCTTCATGTAATACTTACCAATTTGTGTACAGACTGGTTATGGTTGGCTCACCATGACTATCTAAATGCTGGGTTTGCTGAAGCAGAACGTTGTTAAACACTCGTGTAATGTCGATCTGTACATAATTTTCTATTGACTGCAGGACTGTCATATAGGCCCTTACACTGGTCAACAGCTCTGAAGGCTTTGCAATCTCTTGTGTTGCTTGATTATACATAGTCATTCCAACAATTGACCTTTTAGAAACAAAAGGATTGGAAACAAATCGACTCATTTTCTTAGTAAAATTCAAAGGTGCAGCTATAAAGATGATTTTATATC
The DNA here is from genome assembly GCA_024734555.1 of Trochalopteron elliotii. Classification (NCBI taxonomy): domain Eukaryota; kingdom Metazoa; phylum Chordata; class Aves; order Passeriformes; family Leiothrichidae; genus Trochalopteron; species Trochalopteron elliotii. Next base: position 461,091 of record JANPWX010017280.1, read on the forward strand.
CACAGATTTTCGTAGAAATATAGAATGGCCTGGGTTGGAAGGGACCTTAAAGATCACCTGGTTTGACCCCTCCTGCCATGGGCAGGGACACCTTTCACTAGACCAGGTTGCCCAAGAGCTCTATCCAATCTGGCCTGAAACACTTTCAAGCATGGAAAATATTTATTTTACTTGAATACTTCTCAAATCTGCAAGTATAAAACTCTGATCAATGCACATACTACACCAGAACTTTTAAAACCAGTTTTGGATTCCAAAGACAACTGTATCTGTGGTTCCAGTAAAAATTTCATGAGACTAAGAATATTCACCAAGCACTTTTTAAATAAAGTTTTTTTCCCCCACACATATATGAGCAATCCACACTGTGCAAGGCTTATGTAACAACTAATTTCAGCAAATGAATTAATGTTGAAGTCTTTTAAAATGCAGGACTTCTGGGAAATGCAAAAGCCATCATGCATTAAAGTACTCAAAGCATATTAACACAAAAAATTATTTGACCAAAGCTGCAGTTATAGTTTGAAATATCTTTTAAAAAACCACACAGCTACAGTATAGTATAAATTGAAAAATATAGCCAACATATGAATAAAGTAAATAAACAGAAATCCTATTATGAAAAATACATCTCCATTTAGCTAACACGGTGATTTCTATCTTTAATCAAGGAGCCAAGAAATTGCAGGACATACTTGAATTTGTTCAAATTCTCACTATAAATAAAACCAGGCTTCTAATAACAGATGTTCATAGGGTAGCTTTCAAGCTAGAGCAGAACTATAGAATGGACTGTATATTTCATTTTAACATACATGGACATGGACCTTAACATACATGTTCCATGGAATGGAAGGAACCAGGTCCTCAAACAAACTGTATCAGGGGATCCTTCAAAACAGTCTTAGCAAACAAATACTTGTTGTAGTGTGTAAGTTTATAATGGTCTCAGACTTTGAGAACCATTAAAGTTCTCAAAAAATTGAGAACTTTAAGCTTTTAAGTAATATGTACTTTTCAAAGACAGAACAGCAATTAAAAAAAAAAAGAAATCAGTAGATCACGACCTTCATCACAGGGAAATGGGATGAGTTATTCTGGAGGAGAACATCACATTATTTAAGAATAACTTTGTTGTTGTTGCTCTTATGTAAATAAGTATTTTCAATAGTTTGCTTCTGAAGCAGTCACTTATTTTAAAATAAATTCAAAATTGATACAATAACAAGATTAGGTGGCATAATAATAAGCTCCAGTCCAATCACACCTGACATAGAAGAGCTTAAAACAGTAAACAAACAGTGAGACACTAACACTGTCCTTTAAGGAACGCTGCAAGCCTCTGAAAGAAATGCCACTTGAAGGTCTGAAAAATAATTATATATTGAGTATCTACTCTGCTCAGCTAACAAATTTCATTTCTTTCATGAAGCAAGAGAAAGGAAAGCAGTCCTTCATAAATTCATAAACCTGAAGAGCTGATTTCTTAAAAAGTCATAAAGTTATCTTCATTTTTCTGCCACCTTATCTACTGATGGAACACTCCAGTGACCCAATACTGTCTCTTGAAGATAAAACTGATTAAGAGTTATACCCTGCTTGAAATATGGAACCAGCAATCTTTGGTATAAAATAGTAGGATAGCTGGCTGGTTTAATACAAAGTCCTCTCCAGAAGCTGCCATTTGCCTATTTCTGTAAAAAATTATGGGAAGATTAAGGTAGAGAGCAGACAGGAATATCAAACATCAACACTTTATTAAAAAAAAAAAAAGAAAATAAAACAAAACTGCACAGATTCTCAATTGCCTTTGTCAGATCTTGACTTCTGATTTTCAGACTTCTTTCAGCAAGGCAGTGGACTCAAATATTTGAAAACACTCCAGCACTGTGCAAAAGAATAAAGGGAATACATGCCCAAAAACAGTCATCACCAGCTCCTACAAAATACACAGGACTGGAAATGCAGAATCTGTCTGTTAAATAGATTATATGGATTTCACAACAGGAACTGACTATTGTGTATGTCTGCACATGTGATTTGATAATCATTTAGTTGGGATTCTACTCACAGTTTTCACAATCCACCTTTAAAATCTGGTTTAATGTAGTAAGTACACAATATTTTCAACATAAACTAGCAAAGGCTTATCTTGTGTATCAATGCTTCTAACTCTACAATATTTCTTACTTGGTAAAGCGGATTTCCAGGTGAGATGTCAAATATTCTCTTGGGGTAAACGTGTGTTCCCAAACCACCATGTTTGGTACATAATTGATTGAGAAGCAGAGCTCAGAAAGTGCAGTATGCAGTTTGTCCAGGCTTTAAGAATAGACAAGAAATAAAGAAAAATATTTAATAAGTGTATATTATCATGGAAGGCACATACTGAATGGATAACGCCTCAAAAGCAGGTATAGGTCTAAGTCTTCATTATCATGTTCTGCTTTGAGACATTTTTCTAGCATATTTAAAACCAAAAACACATCCTACAACTGCATACTGATCTGCATTGCATACAGTGATGTGAGATTTATTTTATATATATATATATAGATAGATACATGTATTTTTACCCCCCCAAAAAAGAATAGACACTTAAGTGATTTTTTCCCTGACTGAACTGAACAATACAAATAATGTTTCCTAGCAGACAGTAATAGAAACCTAAAAATATTGGGGGAACAAATCTTAAACTAAGTTCTTTTCCATCAACTTCTCTAATCTTTACAGTTCTCTGCTGTTTGGTTGTTGCAACTGCAGCAAAACCACTTCCCCCGCCCCTTCAGCAGTGTGTGAATTTGGGCACTCCCAATCACACACTTTACTTTTTTTCAGCTTTCTTCCTCTTCATACTTTTATCGCTCTACCATCCTGATCTCTCCTTACACCTATCTTATAGCCATTCCTACCCTATCATCTCTTACACCCCAAACTCTATTTATTAACCTTTCATCTTTCCTATTCCAGGTGGGTTTTTTGGTTTTGCTATTGATTTACTGGTGCTCTCAGTTTTTCTACAGCCATGAACAAGAAAACCTTCCCCACTTGGTTCAGGCACTGGAGCCACAATTCCAATGTCAGCCCTCAGCCTTTACAGCAGCAAGAAATTCCTGTCCAGCCTGTACTTAAGAGTGCTAAAGCAAGGTAGAACCAAAGATGCCACCCACTCCTTGGACTCACACACCCACAGTTGATATGACTATTCAGGAAGCCTAGCTACAGCACAGGGATTCTTTCTACTCAGGAAAGGAAACAGCCAAGGGGATAAATTCAAGTGACAAACACTCTCATTACCTATGTAACAAAATTCAGTCTCTATACAAGCCACAGAAGCATCATAAGCTCACAAACCACAAAGCTGGTCGAACTTACAAGCAATTAAATTTATTCAAACAAATTAAACAAGAAGCATTCAATATGTAAAACACATTTTGACTTGGGATTCAAGGTGAAAAGAATAGAAGTAGCAGCTTACTTTGTCACAACCAATCTGTTTTTCCTCATGCTTTCTACTCCTGGTTTCTCCCTTTCAGGTTCTCCTTTCTTTCCAGTCTGTTTTTTTGACTTCTTGTTCACTGCTTGACTGATGGTTTTGGCACAATGTTTTGGCAACAACTAGTAACCAAAAAGAAACAGCCCTTCCCAATTAAAATCCGATTTTTTTAGCACTTGTCATCACACAAATAACAGATTCTTCCTTTGACACAATTCTAATATTAAAAATTCTTGCTCAAATCACCTTCAGTTATGTAAACAGAAAGTTTACCCAAAACACAGAGAAAAATGTGAACAGAAAATATCCAGAAAGTTGAATGGAGCAAATCTCAAAGGAGAATTAAAACAGACACAACCATACTCACCTGATCACTCAGTGTACATTGTTCTGTGCAAATGTCTGTGATCAGATTTCGAGCCTGTTTAGCCATTTCATCCAAGAACATGTTACACAAGGAAAGACTACGATCTCCAATATGATGTCGCTGTTAAAAAGGGAGAAAAGGAAGCAGAGTTTTCAGTTTCCCATCAGTCCTACAGTACTGTAGAGATCCTAGTTATATGATTAGTGAATTGTTATGGGAAATACCATTAGACCTCAATCTTGACTCCAGGCTATTTTTGTCCTTTGAAAGCAATCTGAACCGTGAATTTTCAAAGTCATGATTAAAAATATTTTTTGTAAAAAGATGCAAAAAAGTTTTTGAACAAGTAGGTTTTCACGTTTCATTTTGGACCAAATCTACTTTAGTCAGTGCAATATTCCAAGGTCTCTGTGAATGTCCTCTTCATTAATATGTGCCAATACTAAGTCTAGGGGGAAAAGAGCATGCAACTCAAGCTATAGAGAAAGTAGTGTCCTTCAGATCACTGAAAAAGTCAATACTAAAGCCCTGCTGCATTAATTTCTGGATTCTGTTCCTTGGTCACTGGATGTGCACAAGCACAGTCTCTGTCTTGCTGAAATCCTCCTTTCACCACTGATGCTTACTTTCTATCAACCACATTATGACACGCTGTACACAGCACAGATTATTTTTCCAAAATTATAATAGTTAACAAGGCATACAATTGAGATATTGAATTTCAAGTTCTTCTGGCTGTGACAAAATGTGCTTGCTGCAGCTGAATGCACAGTAACTAGTGTCCAGTGGACTTTGGCTACTGATTCCTTACTATTACTACAACTGTTTTCAAAGATGTCTCTTGTCCTAAAGGGTGAAGCTCTCCTAGAAGCTTTTTAGTGCTTGTCTAGTATAAATAGCATTGGCAGCTATTTAAAGCAAATCATACAAGGAAAATACCTACATAAATATATATTGTAATGAAGTTTAGCTAAAAAGAATTTAATGTTTAAATAAGAAAACCCCATATCGTGCATATTACAATAAATCTTATTCAACTAATTGTTTCAGATGAGCACTGTTAGGAATGAAAACAACATTTTCAAGAGTATTACATAAAAATGGCCAAGTTAACTCTCAGACTATTTCCAAAGTCAATGAACATACAGGAAATGTACTAAAGGATTTATGCCATTAGTACAAAAATAGAAAGAATTTCCTCAGATTCAAGCTGCTTCCTTTAACAGAGTCCATTTCTTCAAGGAACACTGTATTTTTTAAATTCTAACTCAAACCAACAAGGTTTCCATTACCCAGTTCTGACCAAAGCAAATGCTTGCATTATATTGTGTATCACTTATTTTTTTCCTTACTGAAGAAAACTGTAACAAGCCATACAGAACCCCCAAGTTCCTATTTTCTTCTCCCAACTATGAGTTTATAAACCATTTAACAGGAAAACTGTTGCTTTTAAGTTTTAACAGCATGTGGGATTTATTAGTATCTAAGCCTGAAAAGTCATCTTATTTTTTGTATCCTAGATAATTCCTCTTTAAAGCAAAGATCAAAATGCTTTCTCACTTCAGAAAAGGATTTAGAGATTTATGCATGAAGAGTCATGTAACAAGACATCTACTTGTTTTACCTTCATTTTTACATTTTTAGCACTCTCCCCCCTCAAATATTAAATTGCCATAACAAACACCTTCTTGCAGTGTTCAGCTCTAGTTCACTCTACGTTGAATAAGAGACGAAAATAAGTCAAATTTTGAAATTACCTCTTCAGGGCACAGTTCATGGGTGCAGCTCATAAAGTGAGTACAAAGCAGTGGGAATGCAATTGAGTATCTTGATTGAGAGGGAAGCTCCAAACACTGCTGAAACATCTTCTCAAAAGCACGACTATAAAAACTGAACAGAATTAATCGCTTATTAATCAGATATTTAAATGCAATATATGTTTTTTGCTGCAAATAAGGTTTACTTCACACAAACCAAATGTGACCATAAACACATTTTGTATACCAAAAACTGCCCCATGCTTTCATCATTTTTGTTTGTTTTCTGCATTCGCTTCTTATGCATTTTATTTGCACATCTATTTTGTATTAGTATTATTATCATAATCATATTTTTATTCTGATGTTTGCCACAGAGGGGCTGTAAAAAACTTGCACTTTTTGCCAGAAAGTATTAAGGAAAAATATGCAAATGATTCCTGATCAATTATATGACTGCTTGGAGAATATCCCTGACAGATGTTCATAAATACCTTTTTCAAACTAATTCTGCAAGAAACCAGAAATTCCAATCGATTTTTCCACTGGCCTATCTTCCTACAAAGTGTGCTATTTAAAAATTACACTTGCAAGGACAAACCAAACCATAAATAATAAAAAAAAAAACTTGTACAGTCAGGTTAGTAGCATACCAAAAGATAGAAAGATCTGAGGTTTCGACCAACATCTCCACCAAAGAATCTACCATTTTTGTGTGGAAAATGATTGTGTTCATCATTTTTCCTAGTTCTCTGTGGTCCGCAAGACCAAGCGAAGCTTTAGAAACGCTGGTGTAGGCCTGGAAAAAGACAAAAGAATTTATATGTTATACCTGCAGCTGCTTTTTGTGCAAATTCCATTGCTGTTGCTCAATACCAATGTGAAATACTGTTTGTGCTCTGAGTATTTAAAGACCATGCAGGGATTCTTCTCTTTCCACTAGAGCTTCAAAAAAGCAAACTGCCTTTCAGTGAAGTTTCTAAACATCCACTGAATATGGCAAATTCACAGATCAACTGCAGAACAAATGTATTGGCAAAACACAAACCTGAAAGCTCTCCCTTACCAGTGCAGGCACATTGAATCACACTCCACACACCCACCAAACAGCTCAGCCTCAACACATTCTATTTCTGAACTGTTACAAACACCCCAAGGGATGATTCGCAAAAAGTACCCAAAGCAGACAAAGTTATATCAAAACATAGCAAATTATCTCTTAAAGAATTTGTTTGATTTTAAGAGAAGGTTATTTTTAGACAGCCTGTCACCCACTTCCAGTGTGAGAGGAATCTAGGACACTAGTAATCTGTGAAATATTTTGGTTTAAAGTTAGTGAAATGTCATGCATATTTACCAATTCTTACCTGCAATCTAAACCAATCTAATCTCATTCCTCTGAAGTCAAATACCTCTCCATCTTCAACTGCATCAGGGAAAAATATAGAACAAACAACCCTTAGAAAACAATAACAAATTCAGATATACTATATCAGATCTTCTAATAACCCCAAAATAGTAAAGAATTATTTGGGTAATGAACCTCATGTTTTTACTCAAGAATTTCAATCGAGTACAGTTGCAGTAAAAGGAACTACAATATCTAGATGAAAATACATGTAATATGTTTTCTATATGAAAAGGTAGAATTACTACCCAATAGCATTCTTTGGAAAAGGGACACACCACAAGAAGCAGATACAGAATTGAAAGAGAAATAAGAGAACAAATGCAGTTTATCTCCTTCTACTGATTACATGAAACAAAAGTGATCAAACTTTTCAAAGGAATCTGCCAGTCTGTTACCAGTTTTCCAAGATCATTTAAACTTACCTTGTTTCACACTTAGTGAAGTCATTGTGTTTACAAAAGAGGACATGATGATTGATTCATCCTCTGGGCACACTGAAAGATTCTAAAATAAATGTTGTTGCTATTATTATTTTAAACTTGATCTATGAAACAATGTCAATATCCATGCCCCATTTATCAGCTATACTCTGAAATGCTCAAAAACCTACAAGAGGTAACTTGATAGGATATTTCAAAGAGTGCTACTTAATAGCTTTCACTTTTTAATTAATTGGTTGATAACAAATACCTAGAAAAGATGGTTCCAAACCAACATCAGCTCAAAACAGGAAAATCTGTCAGTAAATGTAGCTATGCTACATTTTCTGTCCTTTTTGCAAAGGAAACCTGGCTATGGCAGGATATAATGGGGCCCACGTCAGCATCACTTTACCTCTCTCAAATTTTTTTTATTAAAAATTCAAATTTATTTTACTAAACATTCAAGTTTTACAAAATGCAAGTTTTACAAAATGCAACATAAATCATTTCAGTTTTAGCCACTAATAGGACCACACTTCTGTTAAGTAGTGCAGTGCAGAAGTTTCTCATATTCCAGCAATAACTGACATTGAAACCTAAAGGGTGAAAAAATCCAAATTACCACTCAATCATTTGTCTAATCTGGGGTTTGACAGCTGTTATGAATTAATGACAACTAAAATTCAAGCCCATTTTTTCCCCTCGTTTCAGTTTGGGCTCCATCTAGTGGGGTCACTAGGGAATAAAACCAAAGCACTTCAGAAAGTTTATCATTTCTTCGTTGGGCTAAATAACAAGAGGTTTCTAAACTCCTTCAGTGACAGTACCTGTTTCACTGTCTCTAAACATAACATAATATTGTGATCATAATATTCATCTATGAATACTGGAGTACATCAATTCATAGCACTCATAACAGTATGAAGCTTTGTCAGGGGAGATTTAGGTTGGGTATGAGGAAAAGGTTCCTTCATCAGAGGGTTGTTGGGCACTGAGCAGGATCCCAAGGGCTTGGGTCACAGACCCAAGGTTGCCAGAGCCCAAAGAGCATTTGGACAATGCTCTCAGGGACAGGGTGGGATTCTTGGGGTGTCCTGTGCAGATGAAACCTTGATGAGCCCTTCCAACTTGGGATATTCTGTGATTCTATATAGAAACCATAAGTACGAGTCTGAATCTCAGCACTAAACAGTAAGTTAATTTTATTCCATAAAGTTCATCAAAATCCACAAGCTGGATTTTATGACATCATTTTGGACAAAAAGCCCAAAAATGTTAAAATTTGCATTTGAGAGTCCAGAACCATGATGTTGCCATACCTGCACGAGCTCATTTAAGACCACTGCATCAAAGCCAGAGAGATACTGGACATAATATCTCTGCATCACTGGTCCATATTTTCTCACATGTGCCCTGAGCTCCTCCATATAGAATATTAGCTCAGCTATGTGCCTAGACAAAAAGACAAGGACAAGCTTACAAACATCACTCAAAATATTAATTTCTGTGCTTCTCAAGGGGATTTCCTCCTACATCTTGCTTTTAAAACAATTATCAATAGCTAATTTCTGTATGAAAATATTTGTTAATGTGGTAAAAGGATATTTTAGGATAAAAAAGGATAATTGCATAGATCATTTTCTCTGCAAGGTCAAATCCACTCAACAGGACATAAGTTAGCAGGATACCACCATAGTAATCCACAAAGGTTTGTGTAACTATTCAGTTCTTTTTCTGAATAAAAAGCACTTCTATACAGCTCAATTTGAAAAAAGGTTTTTCTCAAAAAGTGGTTAAACTTGAAAAATAGAAGTTTAATAACTACTTTTCTGGTTTTTTGGGGGTTTTTTCCCCCAAGCCATGAGGATGGTTAAATACTTGCACAGGTTGTTTCAGAGGCTCTGGAACCTCCATATTTCCTTAGCACCTAAATCCAGTGAAGAGAATCCAAGATATTCCTACCCCAGCTCTATAAATGGCCTTGTGATTGTTTCTTGCTTAAATTCCTGCAATCTTTCATTCAACCTTGTGTCCAATAACCTTGAGAAGTCTCCTGCCTATCCACACTTGTAAGATTTTGTAATTGTATTTCTCACTTTTACCATCTGTTTATGGTGACTCTAATGTTGTATTACATAAATAAAGCCCAGCTGATTTAAATCACAGTTTTGCTACAAGAGACACTCTACAAATCAACAAATAAAGCTTTTTGGAAGTCTTCTTGCCTCCTTCATTGATTTGATCAATGCAAAATCAGTGAAGACACAAGAAAAAGCTTTATTTTTGCCTATTCAAAGTTTAAAAAAGCAAAACTTATATAAAATATTTTTATTTTCTAAATGAATTTTCACTGATGTGTTCCAATTTCTAGGACAGTTTTCTGTTTTGATGGGACACTTAATATTCCCAAGTAAAAATTTTCTGCACATTCCCAACTGCTCCATGTAGCCAACTTTTTCTGAGATTCCACTGCCTTCAAATTTATTTTGTCTGTCAAATTCTAGTATTGAAGGTATTGCATCAAAAATGAACATACTTATCTATGAAATCATCTGCACTCTTCTTTGGCATATTATCTGCGTGACGAAGAAGCCAAATGATTTCATCACGAGCAAAGGATAGTGCCATAAATACAAAAAGTGCCTGAAAAACAAAAATTATTCACAAGCTTATCAATATACACAACAGCTGAATAGATTGTGCACTCAAGAGGCAACTAGTCTCTAAAACCCAAGAATTTAAAAAACTAAGGAGGTTTTCTCAGAGTGAAGTGAGGAGTTTTTTTCCCAAAAAAAAAAGAAAATAATGGATTTACCACTGAGAAACACACTGGTTTTTGTACAAATGAAAGGATAAAAGTTGTCATTACCTTGGGACCCAAGAGGCCTGGCTGATCAGACAAGACAGTGGCCAATTCTTTGAGTGCAGAACGTAAAAACTTGCGTCTCTCTCTGTGCATTGAACCACTGCATCAAAAGAACACACATTATCCACTGTGCCAGCCACAGAATACTTCATTTTCAAAAGCATTTAAGACCAAGCATAGGCAGAGTATATTATACCAACTTCAAAAGTTCAGAATTTTGAAGAATGTGGTTTAAAAAAATCAGCATTCTCATCACCAACACTGTATATTCTTGAAGCATCAATGTGTTAAAGTAGTCAAATCAATGTTGTCACTAAGCAAGTCAACTGAGCTTCAGATCAGGGAAAATACACATTATTTAACTAATAATGCAACATAATTTACATAATTGACTGATATCAGAGCCCCATCTTCTGAAAGCATCCAAACAATTGCATTTAAAGACTTTTAAATTCCTTTTAGGATGGCTACTGTTTGCAGCAAATTTAACAATGAGAAAAACTAACCCCAAACTTTTCAAGGAAACCCAGTTCATGAGACATCAGAGAGATGCCAATTTCACTTGTTGCACCACATTAACGTCACATTTTTTAAAGCCCCAAGTTCTCTGCACCCCTCTCTCTGATGTGCACTTGACTACATTAAAGCATTTCTATTTGATCTGCATTCACAGTTTGTAATCAGACAAACTGTAACTAATGAATAAACTAAATGCTTCCATCCTGATAATTCGAAAAATAATCTAAAACTTGGAAAGTTAAATCGGTAATGACATTAAGCAAGGCCAGATTCAAAAGAACAATCAGTAAAGGATCACACTTGAAAATGCATGACTAATTCAGCATTTGGTAAATCTTTATAATTTTAAGAAAACCAATTCCTAAGATCTGTCAGAAAAACTTTTTCAGACACTTACGCATGTGAAACGGCAGCTTCTTTGCACTCTCTGATGTCATTAATACGCTTGTTGTAGCTGCAAGTAAAAACCAATCAGATATGGTGTAAGAATCAGTAACATTTTAGAAAGAGCTGAGTGGGACTTGAGAGGAGCTACAATGTTACAGCAAGCAGGATACAGCAGAAAAGGCACACCAGCTCCTGAGCAGAGCTAAATACCAAAACTGGATATCCAAACCAAAAATTCTTTCTACCAAAGTGCTCCTGGTGTTTGCTGGTAGAGAGCTTTACTTTGTTTCTGAGTTTTCATATAACGTACTGCAGAAACAGTGGAAGCAAGATGCAGTTTTTCAAGCAAACTCCACATTCATAACATAATTTCCCTTCAGTATATCAAGATTTGTGGGTGAGATCATTAACCTTAGAGACTTGCCATTTTAGAGACTGATTCACCAGGCTGAGATAAAAAAAGGTGTGGTGGTTATGAAATCAGGCCCTTAAAACTTATGCATTAAAGAAACAGTCAAGATACCAAGCAAAAATGTTCGTGTAGTTAAGCAGAAATTATGTAAAGTAGAAGTAATATGTTTGAAACAGTTCTTCAAGAAATATGGTGTTTTTAACAGAGAATCTGAGAGGAGAACAAAAACTTACCCTCTTATGTTTACAAACAAATCTTCTGCAGCTTTGTGAATATGGAACACTTCGTCCCGAAACAGAGCCAAGCAAGAGCTGCTTTGAAGTGCAAGTTTCCAAAGATTCAAAGCTGTAGCATCACTGTTTAGGATTCCGTGGCACAAAATAAATCCAACTTCAAAAGTTCACAATGATGTATGCCACAAATCAGATGCACAAAGACAGTAAGAGAACAGTGAGATGATTATGTATTTTGTCTTAAACAGTTTGCATAGATCCTTAATAAAGGATCTATGCAAACTATTTTTATCTATAATTTATCCTTTTAAATGGATAACATTTTCTAATATATAAAAAATACCTCCCCACTGCTAATGGAGTTAACTTTTGCAATATTTTTGTAAAATTAATTATTTTATGCTGATACTACTTGACTATTTTCATCAGAATTACCGAAGCCCTCACTTCCAGTCAAGGTCTGGAACAAACTGATGACACACTCTATTCCAGCAGCACATGCTGAATTCTAGCTTCACTGCATGTTAGTACAAATGAAACTTCAATCAAGTTCTCCAGAATCTTATTTGAATACAACAGCTACTGTACAGTACAGAAAGCAAGTAGTCTTTTAAATGTTAACCAATTTTTTAATACAACCATGAGCTGTTTCAGAATATTTTACTCACAAATGATCCATTTTTCCATTGCATCCAGAGACAGGTATTCACAGGGCATCTGTTAAAAAACCAGTAATTTGTAGCACACTAATTATAAGTACTTCTTAGCAAAAAGGGACAAACAAAGCTTTAAATGCTAATGAATCACAGAAGGCTGCTGACCACTAACACTTCAGAAACTGAGGGTTAGATACTAAGTGAGCTTCCATATCCTGCCACCCCTTGAAAAAATTTTGATAAATATTTATTTTCAATAAACACTGTATTTAACAATATTTAAGAATTAAAAGCTTTTGATGGATACTGATCACAACTTGACAGCTGTTAAAGCTTCAGTTTTTTTCAGAAAGATAACCACTCATATCACAACTGAAGCAGCAAGTGCAAACTCAAATTTTAAAGGAAGGACCAGTTTGATTTCCAGTTTCCTGGCTCACAAACACCTGAGAGGGTACACAGGATTCCCCCCCTCTAGGAATGCAGAAGTTAACATTGTTTCCCTTCATCTCCTCGTCAACAAATTGCTGAAACTGAAGGCACAAATTAATGTAACAGAAACTTTTAATACTTAACTAGAGAAAACTTTTCCCCTGTGCTATTCAGCGTATTCAGTTCTCTGATTAAAAGTGACATAGAGGTAATCCAATAGACAACTATTTTACAGAAAACCTTACTTAGCTCTATGACAGAATGTAAATTAAAAGATCATACTGTGTCAGACTGTGCAGGATTCAGCATTGTACTGGGGGCACTGATGAGGCTCAGTAGTTGTGCGTTTCTCCACTGGTCAGCTGAGAGATTTCGTCGAGGATAAACCATCTGGAGTGAAATCAGAGCATCTGAAAGGGACTAGAAGACAGGCTAATGATTAGTTTGAATGGTTGGTACTATTGCATCAGTAGAGCTGTTTCCTCAGCATTATTACTAACAGTCATCAAAACATTTTAGTGAACTAGTTTTGAAATTAAACCTAAGGTTAAACCCCATTGCATCTAATTTATTTCACATATAAAAGGCTACTCCAGGTGAGAGGAAGGATGCAAAGAAGTAAGAAAATTTGATTTCTAATATTTTTAGTTAGAGTTACCAATTTCTGAGTTCAGAATTAGAGGCCATGGAAAAAAAAACAATAAAGCACAAAAGCCTTCTCACATACAACTGGAAATTGTTCATTATTTATTCAAGCATCCCAGTTTTTGTGTTACTCCCTTCCCTGACACTTCCTGTAGTATGTCTTTCCCTCTGGTAGCAAACTACAATTGTTTAGAGCAGATAGGGTCTGCAGGAATGTCCTTGTAGCAAGTTAAGCTTATCTGGGCAAGTGTATCCTGAGTCTTTTCCCTGACTTTTGTACCAATACTTGTGCTTAATGAATCCTCAGGGAGCCAGATGTGAGCAGTGTGAGAGCAGAGAAGGTCACTCAGGCAAAAAAACCAAAGTCATCAGTCAAAGCTAATGTAAAGGACTAAACAAACTGTTCAGTTTGCTGTAAAGCAGTGGGATTACAGAATGACAACTCAAGTGTGCAGTTCCATGAGAGTGCAACCCAAGAATATGAAAAAGCACCTGAAAAGATCCCTGACCCCAATTTATACTTCTAGCAAAGAAAAAGCACCAGAGCAAAAATCAGACTGAAAGGAATCTTTACAAATGTTTCCATGGAAAGGACTGATCCACTATTAAATACAAGAGCATAAACAAAGATGATACTGAGAAGTAAAGCATCTTTGCTAAAATGTGCACCAGAAAAGATTACTTGTAAATGAGACCCTTAGCTAAGTCAGTCTTAACAGGACAGGAATCATGGAGAGGAAAGTGTAACAACAGTAAGATTACAGACAAGTTAGAAGTATTGGAAACTATTTCACTTCAGAGCACTCAGGAAAGTAGCTGGAAAACTCTGAACTTCTAGTGACAATCCTGAAAAGTTTAAGGAAATTAAGAAAAATAGAGAAGGAAAACACAACTAGTAGCTAAACTTCAAAATAGGTAAAGAAAAACCCAAACCTTAAAAATTTTTAGCAATAACTTAGAATTTAACTTAAGCTACTGCCAAAGACTCCAAAGTAAGTTGTAATTGTTAGGCAATTAATTTGCAAGCACACAGAAAGGAACATCTTTATAACAGTTGGTCAGTCCTGATAAGAGACATCTAGTTTCCTTTGACAGAACAGCAAATTTCATGAACAAATAGCAAGGGATAGAACAGGATATGCTTTGACTTTGGTGAGGCTTCTGTAACTTTTCCAAGGTATTTTTACATGAAAATACAGCCTAGATAAAACATGACAGAACTGCAGCACAACCAATTGTGTAAGAAGAGAAATTTAGAAACATCTGTACAGAAAGGACTAAAGGAATTGAACTCCTTTAAGTCAATGAAAGGAACTCAGCATAGTGTCAGCTTTTGAGTACAGGAGCAACTGTTAAAGAGGCAGTGGTGATCTCCAGGATTCCCAGTTTAAGGACAATCCAAAGCAAAGCCCCTCAGGTTACAAAATAGAAAAATCACATTAATCTAGGATGGCAATCCTACAAAACAACCAACTTCACAGAAACATTGTGAATCTCTTTAATTTCAAGCTACAAGCCCACACAAAACACACAAGTAGCTATTAGCAGATGTTTCACAACAGATTTTTAGTTGATTTCTAATCCTTAGTGAATAAAATGGCACCTTACTAATGGGTTTTATCATTCCTGTATTTCTGCAGGTTGTGCTTTTTAATAGGGTATCAATCCCCAGCCCTAGACATTCAGTGTAAGCAGAAACCTCATGTAAAAATTATACCAAATGGCCTTAGACGAAACAAATTCTTGCATATTTACTTTTTATCTCTGTCTCTCCCAATTAAGGTTACTGCATGCCTCTGAAAAGTGGTTACATACTTTACTGTGAGGTACAAATTCCTCCATCATTTTCTTTAAAGGATTTTCATAATCCACAATCATCTGGCCAAGGCGTGGATATTCTCTGTCACTAAAAGCAACAACAAACAATTCACTGAGGTGTAGCTTTTATTATCATTGATATTATACACATCTTTTACACAACAAATTTCTTACCTTGCTCCATGTGTCATTTCATGGGCATAGTTATACAAGCCAATGATGGCCTTCCTTTCTTCAATTCGGGACAGCAGTATCATTAGAGTCGTGTAGGTTATAATCAAATCTAGGTAGTTCTTTGTTAAATCAAAGTTTACAGTCTAGAAAGGAAAACCAGTTAATTATCATTTAAATACATTTAGAAACAAGCATAAAACTTTTTTCCTTACATTTTCCACTGATTTTCAGCATTTTTTAAATACAACAGGCTGTCTTTTGAACAAAGTTCTTGTTCTGGTGGCATATGATTCTGTATAACCTTAATTTATTCATTCAGACTCCCAGAACTGTTTGCACTCATGAAAACAAAGCATCCAAATAAATCCTTCCAGGCTTAAGTGTCACAGATTACCTGACAGATAGAAAAAGTTTTCTTGTTACTAAGCAGTCAGGAATGCTGGGCTTATGAACTGTATTTTAATAAGATCCTAATGTAAAAGACTAGCACATATCCCACTGGTCTTGTAACATCATTCCACAGAACATACCTGATCCTTTTTCATATTATCAATCTAAGTTGGCCAAATTTAGAATAATGACAAAAACTAACAAGGTGACATTCAGAACATTAAGAAAGTTGAAACCAACAGGAAAAGGTGTTGGAGGTTTTGAGATTTTAGGGGCTTTTTTTCTATGTTTATTTGTTGGGGGTTTTTGTTTCATTTTTTGGGTTCTTGTTTGTTTTGGGGGGAGGGGGAAGGTGGTGGTTTTGTTTTAATGTTTTTAGATTTTTAGATTTTTAAGACTTTCAGATGCTTTTGTAGTTGCTTTAGTCAACCCCAAAAGTGACTTCCTCACACAGTTTAGGTGGACACCAGTAACAGTCTTGTCTTGTGAGTCTTACAAGGTGTAAGCATATAGATGACTAGGAATTAACTTGCAGATGCAATAAATCAAAAATCACTGAAAAATTTCTATGTCTGGTAGCAATACTGTTACTACTGCCCATAAGAAGCCTACTGAGAAAGGTCTATCTCTATTACAAAAGTTAGAAATCTGAACCCTACATTGTTTTTATTTCTTTTGCATTTATAACTAGAGATGTGATGGTTCTCAGACTAAAGCAAGGCCTTCTCCCCACAGGACTCTGAATAGAAACATTTTTTAAAGTTTAAACTCAGAAACTTACAATATCAAAGAAGACTTGGCAAACGTCAATAGTGTTTAGCAGTTCACAGACATGATCCTTGAAAAACAAAGGGATAACTTTAGTTTAAAAAGATACAATTAAATCACATTACTACAATTAGTGATGGAGCTTCATTTTTTTTTTTTTATTTGAAGAACAGAGCTTCAAGTTCAGCTATTTCATTATATAGTGTTATTTCATAAATAAAATTACAGAAACTTAACGTGACAGAACAACTTACACTTTTGTAATACCTTACCTTAAATTCCATAACATCAACGAAGGTGAAGTAGTATAATGCCAGGTTCTTCAAAATCTCTGATTTTTCTTTCTGGAGCTGAGCAAGCTGTTGCTAAAAGAGAAACAAACATGCACACTGTTCTTAGAAGATCTTGAGAAGACTGCTGAAAAGTAATACCTGTGAAGCTCAGAGTAACCACCAGGCTATGCAAAGAAGCTGCAACATGGTTTTCTAAGACTGAGGTTCTGCATGTGTCATATACACACAGAGTTCTCAGCACTGATCATTTTAACAGCTGCCAACTACATTTTGAAGATAAAAGTTACATTAGTACTCATTAGTGCCAGAGTCATATTGTTTAGCTCAGCTAGAGATGAAAATGGTAGTTAGGAAAAGTGTTATGTTATCATATGTATAATTTGCAAAAGCAGAACAGTACATGAGCACAAACCAGTATGCCAAAACCAAAATAATTATGCTACTTGAGGTGGAAGAAAATAAGGTGGCAAGTTACAAACTTTACTACAGAAAAACATTATGCTTTTAAATTCTGAACTTACCAAAAAGAATATCCAGGCAAAGCCACGTTAAGCATGCAAAATAAAATGTAGATACAAACATAAAATACAGTAACGGTTCTTTGACCAGTTCCATATAAACACAATAATACATTCAAACAAAAGCAACAAAATAAAGAAACATAAAAGAAGCAAAACACTAGCATTAGACACTGGTGGATAAAATGGAAGAGGCAAACGTGAATACAAAGGTAAAATAATTCACATGGATATAATTTTTTATATATTTTAAACAGACAATGAAATATAATTTATTTTTGAAGATTTTCTGAAGGAACCAGATTGATCACTTAGACAATTAAGAGCACAAAAAAGCAGCTGTTAGTGAACAGCCACTCTGTTTATCTATGTATGACAGTCTCACAGCACTGCAGGTATCCAAATATTAAACTGGCAATATCCAGCTAGAAATTACGCCTCCTTCCTGATACAGGAATTGAAATGAGTTAAAGCAGTCACAATAGAAAAAAGTGCCCTCCAAAAATCTCCAAGATTTTAAATTAAAGATGATCAAGTTAAATAACATCTTTTTCTCAACAAGAGCAATCAATTATAGGACAGATTTAAAAGCTGCTTCAAATCTATTAGCTTATTTTCATGAGAGGTTAGAAGTGAGTGTGCTTCTTTAGCTCACTCTCTTTTATAAAGCTGTGCTCTGTATTCTCACTTTTATGTAAAGCATCAAAATTCCTCTAAATTAGTGAAAAACCTGCCTGGATCACAACTAGGTATTATATGTAAAATAAGTTTTGCTTCTCTCCTCTGAATTTTTAGGGATGATGGTGACTTTTTAGAAGTCTTGAGTTGTAAGACTTGTTTCCATTATTGCCAAGGAAGACAGGAATCTGTCTGTTCTGCTGAGTTGTGAGCAAATCAGAATGGCTACATTATAAAACACTCCTGCCCACTCTTAAACCATTATAAAGGACTGGACTTTGAATGCCTGCCTATATATTATTTCTCTTTCACTTAATAGGCATCAGCTGAGGTTTAATTAAAAGAGGTGCAAGTACATCTGTTTGTTTTGTAACTTGTCCTGATAAATCTCATGCACCAGGAAATAGGTTATTTCCATTTAATCTGCTGCTGTACAAAAACCTGTTTTCAGATCCCATGACTTGTGTTTTGATACCTTTTCTAGTGTATAGCTTTAACTTCAACAGCCTGGAGCTCAGAAAATGAAGCATGCAGCAGCATCACACACAGACTCCTGAGCTCCAATATGTCTGTGCAGCTCCAGGACACCTTCAGACCAGCTTGTGCCTACACCTGGAACCACTCCAAAGGAAAGTCTGCTTTGTACTGTCAGGACTGCTTCATCAGTGAACAGTTCTTACACAGTGAAAATTCAGTTAAGGTGAGTGGTTTTAATTCTGCACCCTGGCCCTAGCACTTCAAGCATTTCTTGCCAGTTTGTAGAAGACTAAGCAGAAATAGGGTTTTTTTTTTCTGTGCAACTAATACAAGTGTGAACCAGATGAATCTGAAAAGTCCTTTCAAGAGTTTGCAGGAAGTGACAACAGGGTGTGATTCACAAGTAAGATTCTTTCTGTTGCAGAGAAAAAACAGAACCAGAACTCACTACCACTGCACACATGCCTTATCAACATTTTTTCCACTGCAATCCTAACTCATAGTTAGGATAGTAAGCAAGGTGCAATGCTAAAGGAGACTCTCAAGATTACAGGTTGCTGTAATAATACACCTATTTTTGGTATAACAAATAACAAGTGAATGCCCACTCCTGCAGGACACCACAATTTCAAGCCACAATACGTGAACTGGGGAGGTATGGCAAAAAGGGAGATGCTGCTGGGAACTATGATCACAAAAGAAATAATAAATTTTCAGAAATTCTGTGAAGCTGTACAGAGTATAGGGAGGTATTTGCCACACTCAGCTAAGGATTATAGAATCACTGCTGTGCATTCTTACCTTGTTACCTACATTCCCAGAAATATTTACACTTAAGTGATTCTAAAACTTTCCTATAGAGCTAAGATGGTCATTCTTTGCATGCTGAGTGTTGAAGGGATGAGTAAACTTTTATTTAAAACAGTAGTACCAAAATAAAACCATATATAAACTGTTATATCAGCATGGGGTAAACAGTTCAATTTATAGAGCACAGCCTGATCAGTGATGTTTAGAAGAACAGCTTACAAGCATGCAATGTCTTGGATGTTTACTTGCTTTTTTATCATTCAAGAATGTGGGTGTAGCTCTTTGCACAACCACAGCAATGAAACTTTCCATTACTAATTTTCTAACATCTGTTTAGAAGTTGCTGGTGTTATATTGATTTGTATTTGGTTTGAGGCTTTTTTCCTCAGCCTGCAATTCATTATTTAAAGTTTCCAATAACCAACAAAAGTAGGTATATCCTAAAATAGGATATACTGAAGAAATAACTCTTTAAACATCAAAAGATTACTTTTACTATAGCTGACTATGCCTTGTAGACTGGTTAGCTGTAAGTGGCTTATTTATTCTTAGAGAATTTCAAGTACAAATTATACCAACAGTATTTTTGTTGAATGAGGTGAATTAGATTCAAGACCTATGAAAACCTGCAGCAATTTCAGCACAATATGGCAAGATCAAAAAAACTCTCAAATAATTAATTTGAGATTATTTCTTTCGTCTATTAACAAAATACCACATCTCTGATCATGTTTGAATATTATTTAAAAATAAGAAAGAGTGAAGCTAACACTTTGTGAATATATTACCTACAGAAGAAAGAACTGATCTTTAACTTGTGCCTTTCCTTCTTTATATTAAATCTGAAAGATTCTTACACAGTCAATTATGTAAACAGAGAAAGTACATTAAAATAAGCAAAAAAAAAATCAGAAAGTGCAAGACAGCCTCACTTAAAGATTATATGAACACAATGGCTCAGACAGGGAGAAATGATGCAACCCTGATATACAAATCATATGAATAAATACCAATTTAATGCAATGGCTCATGAAAAGTATGAGACAACTGGAAGAGGTTGTTCAGAGAGTCTTATGTGTGTAAAAACAAAGGGTACCCTTAGTCCTGCAATTTTTTATCATGTTTATTTGACTGGTAGCAGCAGTATGTGAATAAATGCCTTATTTCATGATCAGGAAATAGACAGTAGGAAGGTGATTTTTCTGCTTCTTATATCAGTGTGATATTTTTCCTGCAAGTCTCATCATTAAACACCTGTATTTTTTTTCTGCAAGTCAACACCATAGATATTACCACGTCCTCAGCAAAAATACCATCCACTCAATCTTACCAGCTGGAATATAAGCCCCAAAAAGCAGTATTATAAATTCTGACTGCTAAATTTCTGGAGAGAGAGGTAAATCATCACTGCCAGTATTCTTACTGTCATTTGTTATACTCACTATGCTTGTCACCTATACAGTCATCTAGATGAACATTTGAAAAACTCAATTAATTTGAACAAAGTTCTTCGTCTACAAAATCTATAGCAGAACACCAGGGAAAGATAGAAGCATTTAATAAAAGGAAAAAAAAATAGTTTTAAAGTCTGTAAATTAACTCCAGAATGATGGATGTGTCCTTGGTTTCCTTATTTCCAATTAAAAGCAGTTTCTGAAGTACTGTGCTGCGTATAAAAAGATAAAATAGAATATTTAACGTGTTTACCAACTAATGTATGTCTACCACAAGATCTATTTTAGTTTGCTTCCAAGTTTCTAGCACTAAGTTAACTGTTTTGAAAAGGAAATAGACACCTGTGATGCTCCATAGCAGGTACCATTCCCAGGGAATTAATAATGGCAGACAACTGGAGCAGGGATGCTTCTCTTTAAA
This sequence comes from Trochalopteron elliotii, assembly GCA_024734555.1. Lineage (NCBI taxonomy): Eukaryota > Metazoa > Chordata > Aves > Passeriformes > Leiothrichidae > Trochalopteron > Trochalopteron elliotii. Next base: position 482,495 of record JANPWX010017280.1, read on the forward strand.
AACTGATCTACCTCTCAGCTGTAAGAAAGAGTTCCCCCCTTCTCACCTTCATTTACAATTTTTGCAATATTTTTACAATTCATTTTACAAAAAATATAATGTTTTGTATGCCATCTTGGGGGGGGGGGCAGGGGGATTTTGTTTGTTTTGTTGGTTTTTAAGGGCCAAGCTCTTAAATTGTCAATCATTACAGCAAAGAGAGTTTTAGTGGATGAAGGAAAGGGTAAAGGGTAAACACATTCACTCCTCTGCAGGTATAGTAGATACTATGAAGCAACAAGAAAGCAAGATTGATTTACCTTGGCAAGGGACTTGTATGGACTTACATGACTTACAGCAGCGTTCTACTATGATTTATTACAAATAATGATAAAAAATACAATATTTGGATGTTATTCTATCTCAAATTCAGGCCCAGTCAAAGTTCAAACCAAGAAAATAAACCTTGCATCTGACAGCACTTACTATTTTCAAAAAATACTTTACATTATGAGAATTCTGTTTGATGAAACATTCTGAAGAGGTTTCAGGATTTCACATGACTTCTTAGAATTGCTGTGAAAAAAATACTCACTCATAAATGACTTAGACTGAAAAACTTTATATACTATATTCAGTATCAGACCTAGTATCAGACCAAGGCATTAGCTGAGCAATTTCAATCCTGGATGACCTTTTAGTAAAAATGTAGATAAAATTTTACTACTTGTAGATATTTTGCATTTTCTTGTGAGTTCAATTATCATTAGTATATTCTATTCTCAAGCATAAGACATCTTGATTGTTCATACAAAGCTGAACAGAGAAGAGTTGCTCATCATCTGACTTCACTCATGCAGGGGGAACATCCATAACCTAAACTGCTGTCTCAGTGACTTCTGGAAAATTTCTCTCTTTTACAGTGTTTTACCACTATAAGGTCCCTGAGCAAGAACAAGGAGCTGTGCATGGCACCCCCTTACATGGAAAAGGTTTGAATCTTCATGGAAAAGGCCAGTGAAGTTTTATGGTAGAATTTGGGGAGTTAGGGGTTTTTTGCTCAAGCAAGCTGGAAATTATCTGAAAAGTCAAGTCTCCCATACAGGAGATCTAATACCCCAGAAAGGTGGAGAAAAATACTAACACTTACTGAATATGGGGGTAATTTAAGTTAGGCTTAAGAAAACAGCTGTGATAGCTTTAATGACCATATAATTTCCTCAAAAACAAATGATTAGTGAAAAGGGATTACCAATGCATGAGGCAGCAGAGCTGAGACCCTGAAGTCACTTTTCTAGAGATGACAGTTTGTAAATTATCTTCACTAGTGCTATGAAAATTACAGTACTAAATGCCTCATTAGAAACAAGCAAACAAATGAAATGACATTTTGCTTGATGTACTGTACCACTTGCAGGGCCCAAAAAAAAAAACCCCACGAAAATCAAGTTATTATTTGTATTAAGTCTTTTGAAAAAGACTAATTACTGAAGCACCTATCACAAATTAAAAATCAAGACTGGTTATAAAGTGTGGGTTTAATTTTTTTTAATAGAAGAAATAATTTAATAAAAGCATGCATTAATGACTTCTAATAAGCTTTAGCCAAGGAGGTTCAGACACTCTGTGTCCACAACACTTCTCCCACATCCATCTAACTTGTAACCAGCTCCTCCTGAAGTGAAACTGTCAAAGACAGGAGGCAAACCAAACATACACACACTGGGATCTAAAAGGGAAAAGGCAAAAATTCAACAAGTGACTAATTCAAAACTATAGATCCTAACCCTGGTAGACTGGACATGCTCACACTGCCTGTCCTCTGCTCCCAAGTGATCTTATTTCCAGTCCCCATGGACATAATACAGCAGAAAATTGGTCCATAGAAAACACAAACTGATATGAGCAATACTGACAATATATCTACTATATGATGAAGACCAGCATTATCTGGAAAACTGATCTTTCCCTCACTAACCATACAATTAGAAACTTCAAAGTGATGCTTCACTGGTCTGCTTTGTGCTAAGTAATGACTGAACCTCAATTTTTCCAAGAGACATGTAAAAATATAAGTTTTACTACAAGGAAATTGCTGAGGAACAAACCAAGAAAAATATAAGTTCAAGAAAGAAGGCAGATATTCTCTCTCCTTGTCATATGTGGTGTTTGGGAAAGCAGAAGGGGGATATAACTTCATCACACAAAAACACGGAGCCTTACCTGTGCAGGCAGCAGATTTATCAAATTCTACTCACAATCTAAAAAAGATTTCTGTCCTTCCTCTCTGCATCTCCAGTTCCCCATTGAGAAGTATTTTATTCTGGTTTTAAAAGGCATTAAGTATTAGCATTGACTGAGAACAGAGCAACTTATAGGTCCTACATTTCTTTTGAGTTCTGTATGTTCTCTCTCAACTTCTCTGTGACAAGAACCTCACCTGTACACCCTTATAAGAGGATGAAGTCTAAATAGCCATCAGAAAAATCATGTTGCTGCTGCATCCCTTACTTCAGAACTTTCCTTCTGAAGCTAGGCCAGGAAATTCAGTAAAAAATAAATGCCACTCTGAGTCAATACAAGCACAATCAGACCACATATCTGACCAAAAACAATGGTGCTATAAAGTTTTTGAAGCCACCTGCAGCTTAGAAGGCTTTTTCAAAACAAAGCTTTAGTCAATTTAAAATAATTATAAATAGTAAAGCTCCCCCAAACACAGGAGAAACTTTCCATTCAAACAGGACTCTATCTATCTTGTTTATTTCTCACTTCCCTAATCCTTCAAGTTTTTGTTTATATACATTCCTTCCTTTGCAGGTTATTTCATACAGTGGGCAGCAATACTACCCTGGTGGCCTATTTCATTAACAGTTTAAGAGCCCAGTCTTCAAAGTGCACAATTTCAAGGTTTTGTGATTCACAATGGGTATTGGAAAAGAAAGGGCAAGTGTGTAAGATATCACAGGGATTGCCCTCCAACAATGGGAGAGAGAGTTATGAACTGATGAGGAGCAGAGTTATCTATAATTAATCCTTTGGAAGATGAACTATTCCATTTAATTTCCAGCCTGGTCAGCAAGGATTCATCAGCCACTTCTCTGTTTGAACTGCCCACAAACTTTCACCCTCAGTACAATACTGAAAATCAGCAACTGTCAGACATTGCTCTGATGACTCAGCATGTCAAACACTGAAGGAGGAACTAAACTAGGAACTCTATTTTCCATGGATAAAGATGTAAACGATATCAAAAGCAAATATAACAGAATTACTTGTTTCAACAGAATGAAAATTCATGCTTTTCAAGATCATCTGATTACAGCAAACACTGCTCATGCTCTTCAATAAAACTTGTTGCTCATTTCTAAGACACAAAACACTGTAGATGACAATACTTGAGAAAAAAACAGCTAAAATAGGTAAAAAAAAAAATCCAAAAAGCTGGCACTACCTATTCTCTAAAACTGAATGCAAGCCTGTTTGGCACCATCACCTACTGACATGTTAAAAGCAAAGGGACACAGTGCTAGGCAGTGGCAACTGCTTCACTCAAACATACAAAATCCAAAACCCCTTCCTGAAAGGTTGTCCTGCAATTTTCACTGCAAGAAGGAGACACAACTTATGATTTCTTAGCTATTTCCATTGCAGTAGTCCTTTGTGATATTTCTTTGATCAATGTGCCTCTGTTCCAGCTAGCTTCTTGCCCTTTTAAATCTCTGATCACCCTTTTCTTTTTTTGGGAGTTACAACACTCCATGGGAAATATCTGTAAATAACTAAGTGAAATGCCATCAGCTCTGACTACAGGACAGAAATCCCAGCTGCCCATTGCCAGAGCTCAAAATCCTGCTTTAAACTGTGCTCATACATAAGAAGGGTAGGCTTTTGTCAACTCTGTTTAATAAACACAGGCCTGGCTGGCTCATAGTAAATAAACACACAGCAATGACAAAACATCTTGAGTGTGTCCTATTTTAGAAACTGTGATTGTCAAAATATAGCAAGTTTCCTTTGATCTCTTTCCATAAACTTCACAGCACCAAATCCTTAAATATCTATCATTAGTTAAGCTCCGAATTCATAATCAACAGCTTTAAGACATTTAAAGCATACATGCAAGTGCAGTAAGTAAATTCTATGTACATTATATTTTAATAGTTGATCTGCCACCCAAGCTTAGAGAATATGGAAGCATTTACTAAACATAGTTTAATGAATTTACTATTTTTACATAAATTTGAGAAAGAATTTCTATCTTTGTTACTAGCACAATCAAATTCAATACAAAGATGAGTAATATTAAAGAGTACAAAGCATGCACAAGTTTTAAAGTGAAAAAGCACATTGTTAATGAAATTGTTTCCTCCATAAGGTAAAGTTTTTTCCTGGTTTCTTTGGGTTTTTTTTTTCCCCATTGGTATTACTGGAGACATTACATACAAATTTGAGATGGCAATGTAGAAGAAACTAATTATCCTCATTGCTCTAAGCACTACCATTCTGCAGAAACCTGAATGTTTAAAGCAAAGCTAAACCTCCCAAGCACACAGGCACGTACTTGCATCCAGGGAACATGCAAACCCAACACCTACCTCCACTTTCCACCTTTGGAAAGAAATAAGCTGGTAAAACAAACATCTTAAGGGCCCTTGTCTTTCAAATTGAAACAGTGAAACAAGTGTACAGCACCTGCCCAAATGCCTGCCTCTAGCCTAATAATTACCTAAAAGAAAGGCTTCAAAGTCAAATTCAGCAATACTGAGTCACTCAAAGGTAAAACATAATTTCCTTCTGCAACTGAACTCACTGTATTAGGAGAAAACAATTATATTTCTATATTTTTGTACTTCACAGTGTTTCTCCTTATGTACTAAAGCATTCTTTATTCCCACAGGGATTGACTCCATAGACAAGGGTACCTGTAAAGTACAAACACTTCTTCCCACCTTGCAGCCAGGTGTTTTTTACTGATCTGCTGTTTAGGACATATCACAAATAAAGTTATGCAACTTTCAGCTTCTGTAATCAGTCTGGTCACCAGGAATTTCTCCAATTAAAGTAAGGCATGATTTTCCCAAGGATTTCTTCCCATTGACAATTCTTTGAAATGGAATAAAAGAGAGCAGGCACAAAGAAAACCAGACAGAGTCCTATCCTAACAAAACCCATTCAGAATTACAGTGTAATATTCTCTCCTTAAAGATAGTTCCTTCTCAAGTATCCTGTCAGACATTTGAATCAACAGCTACATCCCAACTGCAACTGTCAGCATCAGATGCTTTATAAAAAAATGTAAACTTCTCAGATTGTGCTGAAAAGGTAGTGAGAAAAATAGTGATATGGCCATTTGATTACTTACATTGTTGTTGCGTGTTTCTACTGCTGGAAACTTCCTGACTATGAATTTGACAGCAGATTCCAGGTTTTTGTCAATAAGATAGGATGGTTTGGCTTTGGGGTCACCACATGCCTATAAAAAAATACAACACAAAATGAAGTAGAAACACAATCATCCAGGTAAAGTTAAGTGATAGTTGCAAATCTGAAGACAAATTAGAAAGATTCCTCTTTTTGTTTGTTTGCTTTTAGTGAGCAGGTGATAAAATGAAAGGCAAAGTGCAGGGACTGTCACAGCTGAAATATGCAATGGGAAACAGTACAGAGATGCTCTTCTACTGAAAAAGATGCATGGAAGTATCAAAGCAGTTAGTGCAGAACAGCAGTGAGGGAAAAAACTCAGTCCTAAAAGAAGGAGAAAAAAAAATGTTTCCTTTTAATGCTATTTCTGATTTGAGGTAGTATTGTATTCATCTGGAGTTAACAAACTGTTAGAAAATTCAATCAATCATGTCATCATCTGTGGAGGACAGTGCTGGGCACATTAAATGATTAAACTATCCTTTGTGAAACAAAACTGAACACCCCACCACCAATCTGCATTTAATTTTTTTCCCAGTTGTTAACTGTAAGACAGTTTTCCATCCCACAATCGAACCACCAATATTTGCCTAACATTTCCTTAAACTAGGACCTGAAGTTTTACTCGTGTTCTTCATTCCTACAGCAGCATAGGCTGAACTTTGAAAGCAGCAATCAAAAAGTTCCACTGAATTTTGATGTGAAGTCACAACTAAGTGTCAGGCCTCTTAAATAACTTACATAGATGAGAACAGCTTCTCTGGACAGACACCTGAGGAAGCACCTGCTGTGGATGCTGTCAGACACTTCTCTCCTACTCTGAGCAGTGAGCCATGTGACACCATTCCATTTGGAGTAACAGACTAAAAGCAGCATTACTTACATGACAAAATATGTGCTCAATCTGTGTTTCTCGCAAATATTCATTTAGTTTTATTTTCCTCAGAGGGGTTTGCAAAGGAGTTCCACATCTCATGCAAAACTAAATTACATGCTAGGCGTTTCTATGCAACAGAGTGAACTCAAATGACAACTCAGTTAAAAACTTTTCCACACTGATTTCTATGACCAAGTTGTGGACTGTAGAGACAGAAGTCATGGAGTATGAGACCGATTCTGAAAGCGGGCAAGCGGGCAAAGGGAAGGTGAAAAGCTTTGCAAACCTTCCAAACTTGTCCTTGCTGGGAAAGCAGTGTAATAAAAAGAGAGAAAAATTACATATAAACAAATTACTCTTAAATTCTAAAGTATTACATTTATGTGAACTATAATACACTATTACCTACATCCAAGAGAACATTACAACCATTCTGTTACTCTAGTCAGCACACGTTCTACTGGATGTTGATTATTCTAATACTCACAAACAACTTTACACTTACTTATTACAATTTTACTATTGTGCAAAGCACTGTGAATATACTGAGACACGTAACTACTAATAGTACTTCCAGACTAAGTTCAGGTAGAGAGGGAAAAAAGTTAACAAACATCACATGCAACTACAGGGGAAAAAAGGAGAGACACTCAGTGAAGTTTTACATACCTGAAAAAGAAACGGTAGCCAAGAAAAAAAACAAAACAAAAGAGTCATTATTGAAAGTTTCTAAAACACCTACCAGTAGTACATGACCATCATGATGTATACTCATGTACTATTCTGATATCAAAATGCTCATATTTGCTAAATTTCCCACAAAGGTACTACAGTATCATATCTATAATACAAGAGGAATTTATAATGAAAATAAATTCAGCAACATCCACAGTATGTTAGGTATAAAACTGTTGCTTCAATCTCCTTAGAGCAGCACACCACACATGCCAAAAAAGAGCTGTTCTGTACACACCTTAAAGTCTATACAATTTAAAAGTACAAACTATACTGTAAATAGGCATTAAATATTAAACATAGAGTTTCAAATTTATGAAGTTTTCATTAACTCTGTGTCATGGGTGTCAGAACCTTCATCAAATTATTTCAATTTGCTGTTCTTGCTACAAAACACATAACTTTCTCTCCTAGAAGGATTACTAAGAAAACAAGTTAACTGACATGTATTTGTGCCCTGTGTACTGTTACTGCCCTGTTAAATTCCAGTATGGTTGCTGCTATATAGGAGAAAAAAAAATCTGCCACTGTTGACTTCATAAATTTTTCAGTCTGAATTCAAACACTCCTTCCACATACACTCCTTATTTTCCCTAGAAACAGATGTTTTCCTTCCTATAAATCACCTCTCCAAAATGTTTACTAAAACTTATGTTCTACCCAAGCCCTTACACACACACACTCACAAGGAAACAGATCTGAAAACATCAACATGCACATCCTCCTGCAGCTTCAGGAACTCAGCCCCCAGAAAAGACAAGTGTTATCCTCAGTCCAACTGGCAACCCTCTCAATATATGTGATTATACTCCTTCTTTGCTTCTTCCCATAGTTTGTGAGCTGGCATCATACTTGAAGCAACTTTAACTAATAATTCCTACTAATAAACTAATAAACTGCAACTTCCTACTAATAAACTACACTAGACTGATTGATAAATAAGAGAATTCCTGCAAGATGTTGGAAGCATCCCTCACACACAGCACAATTCCAGCTTCTAGAAAGCTGTACAAGCCTACCTAGACAGACTGAACTGAAGGAGGAAAATAGACATCACAGAATGAGTGGGTCAATGCTTTTTTCTTCACTCTCCTGTGTTAGACAGCAGCTCAGCTCAGTTCTAAGAACTGGTATTAACACATTACTAGATGTTGTTGCATCAATAATTTTCATCTATACAGTTAGCTGCATTCAGCATCACAGGTAAAACAGTCTCCATAAGTTAAACCTCTCCCAAAATGGTGAACAGGCTTTAAACTCCCTATAATTTACTCTATAAAACATAAAAGAATGAACATACAAACCCCAATCCTAGCTCTTTTGCACAAGCATGAAAGTGGTAAGACACATAAACAGAATTTTGCTCTACAAAGAACTAAGGCATTGAGGGCAAGAGCCTTAGAAGGTAGATATGAAATGTACTATTTGCTTTTAATACTTGTATTAATCAATACAAAATCCTTTGTGAATAATGGATAGGCACATTGTGGTAGAACATACAAAAGCCATTTGCCCATGTACAGCTCTCCAGTATTCACACAGAATTCTGAGCACCAGCCAAAACCAGTAGCCCTTTCTCAGCCTCAGATACCACATTTTTCCCCCCATGTGGGTTGCAATAACCATTCCTCAATTCATTTCATATTAGGAAAACCCCCACAACCCAGAATTACTACAATTTTGAGCATTAAAAAGAAATTCACTAATTAAAAATGCTCTTACTAGAGTGGCATTCACAGAATACAGTCCTGAAACTATGGGATTCCAGCTGCTTCAGCCCCAAAATATTATACTCAAAGAATCTCCCAGCAGTCAGCTCTGAATTCCTTTGTATATTACTAAACAGCTGATAAGCAGCTATGCTGAAAAAGATCATGCAAAGTTATGGTTAGAAACTAATCTACATAATTTTTTAAAAAAATTAATGGACTCAGATGCTGAATTTCCTTTAAGTTACACAGCATCTCTTTCCACAGATCTTTAGAATGGTACCCTGCTATGATAAACTCTCAACTAAGTAAAGTCATTCTGTGCAACTATCAACCAGAACAATGATTTCTATAGTTAAGAGGATCACTGTTCACAATACTGATTTGCTATAATCTGCACAGTTATCAAGCTTCAGAGAGATCAGACAACAAGCACTGTTGGCACATGCTTCACTAGGCCACATGTTTTGAATTAAAGCAGCATTTTCCTACCTACCCTAGTGAGGTAAATAATTATATTATTCTTAAACAAAATTCAGAATCTCTTCCTCAACTTGATGCTATTAGGTTCTTCTATACTAATTTCACTTTGAAAATTAAGAATACAACATATCTAACTTTCTATGTTGTACTCATTCAGAAGCAGCCAACGAGAAAACAGTCAAGTACAAAAATCTGCTTAAGGCCTATATCTAAGATAAGTGGCCTCTAAACAGGAAAACAGAATCCAGTTCAACTGCCTTTGGCCCAGAATACACCAACATTAATCAACAGCAAAAAGACCTTTTCCCCCAATGCTGTTACAGCCCTCACTGCAAAAATCTAAGCTTAACATCTTACTTCCTACTTGAGGGCAGAGGATGTTGAAGGAGAAGAAAAAAACATCAATCAATAAAATGACTACATACATGCAGCTGAAGTGGTGTGAATAAAAGGAAGTTTATGTTCAGGTACAATCACTGTCAGTAGTCAGGGCCCCAAACTTGCATTTAAAACCCCAGAACTTCACACATGCCACTCATTCACATCAACCTGTTATGGGCCCTTGAATAAGAACACTGGGCAGTATCACCTCAATTACATGGCTTAGGATGGCAAAAAAATAAAGCCTAAATATTTACTGTATTATGGCAAGACCTATTATTTATTTTCTTTTGCTAAACCCTACTCCAAATAAGCACCAGGGCTGTCCCCCAATAAAAGAAAAACAGGACCATTTGAATTTAAAATTTTGTATTTTCATCCCCCAAACCTCCTACATCAGCAGATTATCATGAACCATACTTTGCAGCAATTTAATATGTTTATTATTTCAAAAGATTTTGATTTGCTGTTACTGCAGAGTTGAGATAAAATACTGCTAAGCACAGTTCCACTTGACTGTGACAACATACACTGAAATAATCTCAGTCAAGAAATCACCTTTAAGTTTCATTTAGAAATTGCACTAAAAAAACCGAGTGAGTTTAACAAGAAAATTGATAAAATTTCAATGACAGCAAAAACTATGCCATTCCCCAAGTCAGTAACTTGGATTAGTAAATTGAAATACTTTTTTAGGATGCCTCAGACTCAAAACCAGGAAAAGCTCCTGTATGTCCCATTTACAGTTTACTACAGCACTTTCTCTTGATAGGCCAGAAAGGCAGGCACAATAAACTGCTCTTCCCTTGTAAGAGGGAATTCAAGACTTCATGCTAAGACATATCTCCAAGTTTGCATGCCTGGCTTCCAGCTGTGCATCCTCTAAATTATACTAAATATAAAAGTCAACGAAACATTCAAAGAGACATTTTCACCATTAATTATATTTTTATAGGATAAAACCTATTATATACTCTTTGTTTCTGCCATGCATTTAAAACAATTAAGATTATGAACTCACAATCTCTAATTCTGAAAATGCAAAACCACTGAGAAGGAAAGAGATGGGAATAAACAATAAAGAGCTGCTTTGAATAGTGGTTCACACCACATTTGCTTTAATTTCTCTGATTAAGCCTACCACAACTGCTAGGGTGTATTTTAGGCTGTGGAAGCTAAGTTCATTATTAAGCAGGCTGGTCCCAGATAAGCTTTGTGAATAAAGCCTTGCCCCTTTTAAAGTCTATCCAACAACATGCAAGAATTAGTTGGTCACACATGGACAAATTATGATAGTTTAATACTTTTGATGGCTAAAGTTTAACTGTCCTGCACCAGCATAGCGAGGGTGACTTTGTACTAAGAAAATTACATTACTTGTGCTTGTAGTTACATAAATGATACTTGATGAAAGGTAACCCTGTATCTTGATACAAATTATGCTAATAGTTTCAAACAAGATCTGGAAGCAGAAGAAAGTCTCTATGTGACTACTGTATGAAGAGTCTCTAAAGGCCTTGGACATATCCAAAATATGGTACAAAATTATTAGAAATTTAACAGCTGTTGCACTTTTTAATTTACTAGGGTTCAAAATTTGAACGATAATGTACCTTCATATCAATTCAAAATTACAATTAAGGGTGTTACAGTCAGTCCAGTGTCTCCTAGATCTAAGCAAGACATCTTCCCTGTGTTTACTCATTATTTGGTGTGTGTTGAACTCCACTTACTAGGAGTAAGTATATACCTTACTCCTAGTGTATCACTACTCAGAAATTCATCTAACTAAAATGTAAATTCATATGAAATCAGAAGAAAAGCCTAGAAAGGACCTCAAGAAATTGCCTACCTACCTCTCCTGTTCCAAGGCAGGATCAACTGTACCTGTGCTGCTCCTGAGATATCTCTGCCAAATCTTTACTTAAGGTCTCAAACACGCTACATTCAAAAACATTCTCACAGTCTTCTCAAATATTAAATTCAGTATTCCAATATTTCATTTAATCCATCACTTCTTGATCTCTAGTGGTCACGCTGGATGGCACAAACTATTCCCCACCTGTCTGCTGCAGCCCTAATTATTTACAAATCTGTACTATTTATAAGCCGACTTGAAAAAACATTCCCATTTTTCTAATGGGTGCAATTTTCTGCACCACTTGTCCTTATTATTCTGCTCTGAACTTTCTCCATTTTGCCCACATCTTCCTTGAAAAGGTGGTCAATCAGATATGTTTTCTATGAATCTCAATGAAGGAGATGTAGAGCAAAAGGATTACTTACTTTTCCTTCAGATTATCTTGCTCACGCATTTATATAACCTCATGTCATCCCTGATTTTTTGCAGCGAAACTAACCTGGCTCTTGTTTGCCCTGGGATGTCCCTAACCTTTCCCAGCTATTTTCTCCAGGCTTGATATCTCATTACTCCTAATTTTGTCCTTTAAATTCCACTAGGCACAGCGGAATTTGGAAAATAGCTGCAATCATCCCTGCTCAGCCACCTCCAAGCCTGTTAGACCATACCTACAATTCCTAAGCTCAAGCTGAATTTCAACTAGATTCTGTAGCTTGTCCCAGTTTCCTACATATAAATTTATTAAGCACAATGTAGCTGTCATCTAGGTTGTTGAAGCTAAGAGTGACTAGAAGGTAACACACACACCCTGTTGATCCCCATCTGACAATGAGATCTTCACAATCATTCCCTGAAATGGTGACCCATCTGCTTTCATCATCACAACTCCATGCAGACTGCACTTCCTTGGATTGTCCATGAGAACAATCAGATGAGGTCATGTCAGCAGCCTTGCTAAAGTCAACGTGTAAAGCATCTTCTAAGCTGTGGAAGCAGAGTGAGTGACCACCCCATGAATGAAGGAAATATATTGGCTTTGACACTATCTGCACAGGGATAAATTCACTTTGTCCTCTTGTGTTTGTAGCACCTGTTTAAGGACTTGGTTCTATTAATCAAATGAGTGGCAGGATTAAAAAAAATTAAGAGAAGTTTCACTGCCACAAAACTTTTCCTCAATGTAGTTTATAAAATAACATCTTAATGAAAAGAAGCAAGGCAACGGGGAAGTCTTCTCTATTCTGAACCTCAAATGGGAACTGTTATTACTTTTTAGGTGCATCTCCTCTGTACATAACTTTAAAAATCTCTTGCCACTCAAACTGGATTTGGTTTTGTGTTAACAGAAAATTAACAGTGATTGTGGGGGGCAAGGTTACTTGTATTTGTAAGCCAAAAACCAAGGCTAGATAATTCTGGGCATCTACTCTTGATGCAAAAGGAAAAATCCACTCTGTATATTTTAGAAGATATCATGGGACATTTTTATTTTATTACAAAGTCTGTTTCTTTACAAATTTAATTGTTTTAATTGGAAAAAAAATAGTCTGATGTGGTATCACCACTCAGTGTTTGCTTTCTGAGCAAAGGAATTTTTTTTTTTTCAATTGCCAGCACTGTGAGTTTGTTTAGGGCTTCCTCCTCTGCTGATCAATAAGACAGTATGATAAGCCATTCCTCCAAGACCACAGACACAAATAAATACTGCCATTTTAGCCTTCAAAGAACTGCTGCCACCTATGGAAGCAGCACTGCCCCACCCTGGGAAACTTCCTAGTGACCTGAAGACATTACCTGACATTATCTGTTCAACACCAACCTTACCATTCAAAACTAAATTATTGGTGAGCTTTTCCTCTCAGCTCAAAGGTCTGCACTCCAGCACAGAGCTGTGTGCAAAGGGTGATCTAATCCTACACCATTCCAAACTTCAGAGCTCTCCAGATTGGAAACTTCCCCATGATCTTCCAGTCACCTAAAATCTCTTCCACTGTTTCCTAAAGAACTGCTCAAATGCCTGAGCAAAACTATAATCTTCAGTGACTGGTTCTACTAATAAAACAATCAACTTGCTTTTACAACTTTTAAATTTAAGTAGCAACATCCTCAATATAGGTAAAAACGCAGTATTTCCACTATTACATCTTGAAAGAAAATATGAAGTCAGCTAAAGCCTCTGCAAACAGTTACTAAGTTCCTTATCTATGACTTCAGTTTGATTATGCAGTTCACATCTAAGAATTGGTTTAAGATTCTCATTTTTCAGACACTATGCAACCAAGTTAGGAAACTCAAAAGAATTTGTTTTGTTAATGACATTTAAAAAACATCTTGTGAACAAACGTAAAACCTATACTGTGAAGAACAACAGAACACTGCCAGCAAAGCAATTCATGCTAAATAAAGACTCATCATATTTGATTAACATAAACTCTAAATAATTCAGAATCTTAACTTTCATCCCCAGCAGTTCTGTTGACTGTAGTACTACTTCAACACTCATGAAAATCACACCCCCTTGATTTGCTGTGGCTAAATCTCTACCTCAGGTATTTCAAGATCAAATCTCTCACTGTACACACATCCTGGTATCCAAGGGCTTTATAAACAAACAAAAGACAGGCTACAAAAAATATTATTCTCTGCTGCCACCACTCCCAAACAAAACAGTTGACAGTAACGGCAGCATTTACAGAAAGCTTACCAACACAAGACTTGGTCTGCTCTGGAAGGTAACCATATAATTCAAGCTTCACCTGAGCCAGGAAGGCATGAAAACACCCTGCTCTCTTGATTTATAGAGGTGTAGCTGTAGGCAATTAATGACAAAAGTTACAGGATAGACAATAACCTAGATAACTGTGGATAAATTCTTAAAAAACAAAAGGAGCAAACCAAGAGAGAAACCACAAAGCAAGAGTTCCTAGTTCAGTCCTAATACTGGTCCCAATGCAGAAGACAGCTGAAAGCAGCAAGCAAAGAGCCATCCGTCAAAATAACAACAGCAACAAAAAATCCACCTCCTTACAGCATGGAAATATAAGTTCTGTCTCATCATCCACTACTACCTTAGTAACTTTACTTTTCCTAATTTCCATGTCACTCTCAGAGGCAAAAAAACCCATCCAGTCAGATACCCTGTTTTAAAAACAACAAACTTTTAACTATTTCAAAAGACAACAGTGGCACAGAAGGTCAGTAAACAGGAAACTATGAACAATTATCAGCTGTGAGCACAACAGCAACAAAACTGAAATTTGTATAGGAAGATGAAATAGAAAGAACCATTGCTTCTAACTGCTTTTAACAACTCCTGTGATCCTTTGGGAATTAAAGTTTTCCTGCTTTGTTTCTAACAATTGAGAAAATTCTTAATCCTTGAAAATCTGTACTCTCTAGACAGCATCTACAGCAATCTCTGCTGCTGCTAAAAACATTTCAACCTCTCACTTCCTCTTATTAAAAAAAGTCTTAACCATTTCCTTTAACCACAAACCCACATATTGTGTGGTTTTCTAGTAACTTGAGTTTCGATATCATCTTCAGAGGTAGCTATGACACAATCTTACACAGCAGTTTTGGAATTGACAGCTTTAAGAGAGGGGGGAAAAAAACCAAGAAATAAACAAAACTAAAGTGTTCCAAACAGTCAGCGATGCTGCAGCTGGGCTGAAGAGAGACTCACAATAAAATGCAATAATCAATTCCAAGACTTCTGGGCTCACCATCTGAGCTAGCCAGTTCTCCCTGTCGAGCAGCACTGACTGCAGCTGAAGAAAACTACTCTTTGAATTCACAAATCACTACATGAATACACAAGAGTTGTGCCTGGGACTTCTCCATATTTGCAAAACTACACATGACACAATAATCAAGCCACTTGCTCATGCCTACTTATCTCCCTGTATGCAAGACCTAGCAATTCTGGACTTGGTTCTTGACATTTGCAGGAAAAAAGGAGTGTCACCCCCAGTACTGCTGCTCCCCTGCAGAGAGCCTGTCCACCTGCATCACTTCCTAGACATGAGCAACAGCAGAGGCTACCACCATATGGGCCAACACGCTCAGGGCTCAGCCATCCAAACCTGCCAAGTAGAAATATGTCTGCAGGCATTGGACCATTTAACAGGAATAAATGTCCCTGTATCAGAACGCTGGGAATGAAAACAGAGCCTGGACTCACAATGGTTAAGGCAGGGCTAACAAGACAAGGTTTAATTTCTCCAGTCCTGTTTCCTGCCCGACAAAGCAGAGCTGTGCTCGGGAGAAAATCCCCTTGCTCATTTTTCACCTGAGATATTTCTCTCAAAGTGCAACAAGCACACGTACAAACAACTTCCTCATTTTGATGGTTTTCCCCACAAATTGCCAATTTCTGTTTGTTAGAAGTGTAATTATATTGTTACCATTATTAAACTTAGGTGATTTTCCAATGTATAAAACTACAGACCAAAAGGAATCTTTCAGAAAGATGGGAATTTGCAATCATCTATTCAGAATACTTTATTTATGTCAGTGCAGAAGATTTGCAGAAACACTAAGTGCACATCAAATAGTGAAGTAGCTTTGGATGAACACTGACTTTTAAATACTTCAACCACTTGGTTTGATGGGTTTTTTTTCCCCTGAAAAAACACTTTAATTAAAATCAACATTGCACTAGGTAGTCTTTACTTCTTCTGGTCTCCCATACGAGCAAAAACACTTGGACAAAACACATCCTTTACCTCAGATCAGTCAGGCAGGGTCACCCCTGACAGAAACCTGGGTCCAGAAGTCAGAGGACCAAGTAAGCACCTAGAACTCTCAAACTCCTTTTGCCATTGCAGCTGGGGAACAGCACTGAAATTTTAATGTGCTGAGCCCACAAAGGTGTACTCACTGCTCGAAGGTAATAACTAGCATTTTCTTTGAAATAAGAAAAACGTCTCAAATAATTGTGTTCAAGGCAAAGCAATAAAATCCTAACTAGTATTCAATACTGAAGTGAGTTGAGGGGACACATACTTTCAGACGATGTATCACCCATTAGGAAAATGAAGCTGGGAAGGATACAAGCCTCCAGCACAGGGGCTGCAACTAGATGATCTTCAAGGTCCCCTTCCAACCCAAATCATTTTATAATTCTGCGGTCATGAACTACATTCTTTCCTACAGGAAAGCACAACGATTACCTCCAGAAGAGAAATTAGGCGAGCACGAAGGCGTGACCCATCCTTCTCCCAAGGCTCAGACCTACAGCTTCCTGCACCGCCGAGCCACCTCACCCAGGCCAACACCGATCCACTTCCTTCGGGAGCCGGGGAGCTGCTCCAGCACCCACCGCAGCTCCGACCTCCCGCTCCATCTCACGCCGAGAGCTGCTAAGCAACCGCGCGCCTCGAACTTATAGGAATTAAACTTACTAATTTTACCCCGAACCCCTTTTTTTCCCGTTCGGTAGCGACAGGTTTTGGCGTGGGAAAAGCCCCGCGGCGCTGCCCACTCGCGGCTCGTGTGAGTCACGCACGGCAGCGGGGCGGCAGCGGCTCCGGGGGCTGCGCCGGGACCAGGCCCCGCTCCTGCGGGCGCCGCGAGGATCGGCCCGGCCTCCTCCGTTCCTCCATCCTTCTCTCCCGGTATCG
>JANPWX010017280.1:499933-532030 GCA_024734555.1 Trochalopteron elliotii
AAGTCCTGCACTTTGGCCACCATAACTCCATGCAGCCCTACAGATTGGGAGCAGAGTGGCTGGAAATCCTCTCAGTGGAAAAGGGCCTGGGGGTGCTGGTCAACAGCAGCTGAACCTGAGCCAGCATGTGGTGAACCTGAACTAGCCCAGGTGAACAAGAAGGCCAACGGCACCTGACCCGTGTCAGAAATATTGTGGCCAGCAGGACCAGGGAAGTTAACACGCCTCTGTACTTGGTACTGCTGAGGCCACATCTCAAGCGCTGTCTCCAGTTCTGGGCCCCTCAGCTCAGGAAAGATACTGAGGTGCTGAAACTTGTCCAGGGAAAGGCGAGGAAGCTGGTGAAGATTCTTGCTCATGTTCCCACGAGGAGCAGCTGAGGGAGCTGGAGTTGTTTAGTCTGGAGAAGAAGAGACTCCAGAGGGACCCCAACACCCTCTAGAACTCCCTGACAAGAGGGTGGAGTGGGGTGGGGGCCAGTCTCTTCTGCCATGCCAGTGAGAGGATGAGAGGAAATGGCCTTAAGCTGAGACAGAGGATATTCAGATTAGACATGAGAAAACTTTTTTCAGTGTTTGGGTGGTCAGGTATTGGAATAGCTCAGGAGGTGGTGGAGTCACCATCCCTGAAGGTGTTTAAGAGGCATCTGGATCTGGCACTGGGTGATGTGGTTTAGGAGTTACAGGGGCAGTGCTGGATTGACAGTTGGACCATATTAAAGGTCTATTCCAACCTTGATGATTCTATGATTTTTTTTTTACTTAACCAACTGAAATTAAGAACTGGGGCCCAGCAGAACACTGCAGGAGTAATACTGACACACTGTCACTGCTGGTGACCCTTGTTTTCTGAGGGCACTTCCATCAGCACCAGAGCATCACACCTGCCCTGGGAAGTGAGGAGAACCTGGGGATACCTGTGGAGGTGCTGCCAGCAGCCCCTCCACCCCACTCGTGAGGCTGGCACCATCCCCCTGAGCTGTTCCTCTAGACCAGTGTACAGCAAATTCAGAGAAACACCACATCACCAACTAGATGAGTCACATCACTGCTATTTGTTTTCACTTGAAGCCACAAGGAATTAAAAGCATATATTTTTAAGGAATAGTGAGATTTCTGAGCTTTGAATGTCAACAACAGACCTCCAGGAGACCATCCCTTATTGTAATGTCTTAGGGAGATGATTTCAGCACTGAGATGCCAGCACAGCCAGCTGGGATGCAGAGATCCCCAGCCTAGGGAATGAGAGACAGGCTTAAGAATTAACCTTCTAATCTTTTTTTTTTTTTTTTTTTTGCTATAGTGGCACCACCATCTGTGCCCTTTTCTTCATATTAATTTCTATTTAATTTTCAGTTCACCATTTCGCACTAGAAATCAGAATCAGACAGTCTCTATCTTTCAGAGATTTTAAACTAACCTGTTTTAGAAAGTATAGAAATTAATGTGAGAAGCCTGAATACAGTTAAATTGTTACTGACCTCTCTCTTCACTTTAGCAATTAAAAGACAATCTATGATTCAGAATAAAACTAGGAAGCAAGAACTTAGAGTTCCAATCTGAAGTCTGCTATTGATTCATTCATTGGCCTTTATCAGATGATGTTATTTCTTAGCTTTGTGTCCAAAAGTCAGGAGTACCTAGCAACCATGTTGTAATGCTTAATTAGGTTAGACCTGTTAGACCTGACTTTTCATTACTGGAGTCTATGGAAAACATCAGAAATATTCAATTTGCTATTTAAATTTATAAAGCATAAATTGCTATGTGATTTAATGTGATTTAATTAATAATATCTATAGTAATATTTTACATGAAGCATCTTCCATTATAAAATTTTTTTAAAGTATCAAATGTAATATTTCTAGTTGAAACAAAGATGTTTCTCAGGTAGTTGCTCTGCAGAATAAGAATCACAGAATGGTTCAGGTTGGAAGGGACCTTAAAGATCATCTCCTTCCAAACCCTTGCCATAGGGAGGGACATCTTCCACTAGATCAGGTTGCCCAGAGCTCTGTCCAACCTGGCCTTGAACACTCTAGGGATGGGGCATCCACAGCTTCTTTGGGCAGCCTGTTCCACTGCCTCACCACCCTCACACGACAGAATTTCTTACATATCTACTCTAAATTTCCTTTATTTCAGTTGGAACGCATTCCCTCTTGTATTATCACTACAGTTCCTGAGGCAGAGTCTTTCTCCAGCTTCCCCTGACCCTTCAGATACTGGAAGGCTGCTATGAGGTCTCTGTGCAACCTTCTGTTCTCCAGGCTGAACAGTACACAGGGATTTATACTTTTCTAGCACTGCTATTTTAAAACCCACAGTGGGCAATTTACTACTGCAGAGCAGGCTACATTGCCACCTAAGTCTTTGCTACACTTATAACTTACATCTCTGTAGTAGTATTTATATTTTTTTTTCCTTTCCTGTCTGTTTTTCCTTAGTTCAACTTCTGGCTTGGATTTTCATGTGAAAGGGCCATGTGCTGGCCAGGATTTTCAGTGAAATGGCAGTCATCAACTGCATTCTCCATGAGCAAACTAGCACAGCCCACTGCATGACTTCTGCCCCTTTGGCCAAAAGAAATCAAGACACAATTCCTACAGACTTGTCTTGTTCAATATTTCCTCTTCAGGTAGAAAAAATTCAAAACAGGAAGACAAACTGTAATTTTAACAAATCAGAATTTTTAAATGGTCACCATAACCTCAATTATTTGGGTCATGTCTTAGTATTTATTTGTTAGTAATATGTAAGTATTTATTACATTACTGAACTTGCTTGTAAAAGCACACAAGCTGATAATTTACCATACAAAGGCTGTAATATTGTTGAGAGACCCTAAAAACATAATAAGTAGCAGTGAAAAACACAATTGCCTTGATCAGACAGACTTTCAATCTTATGTAAAGAAGCAACAGGTTCTAAAGACCTATCATGCTCACTAGACCAAGCTGACAGATTCATTATATTTCAATCTATAATTTCCTTGATGAATCCAAACCTTTTTCACTATTTAATCCACCATAAAGCCAGCATGACTGCAATTCACCATGTTCTTTCCTTCCTTTAAAGGTACTTGGGCATTATTTTAATCTATTCTCCCATTAAAATGCAAGCTCATACATGTGCCAGGTCCTTGTTCAATTTTGTGTGTGTGTCAGCATCCTTCTAGCTGAGGTTGTATATGAACACAGCAGCCACTCAGAGATACCAGACCTTTGAACTAAAAAAAACATGAATGTGGTAGAGGGAGGACATAAAAGAGGTGTGCAAAGTCATTTTTAAACAGGTGATGAATACCACAGCAGGTTTTCTTTCATAAACTGCAGACACCTGCCAGTTTCAGAATGCACGAGCACTCCTGCTCATCCTGGAGGGACAAGTGTGACAACTCTGCTCCAGGACAACTAGCCCAACACTCTGTAGATGAGTATCCAGCAGTAGAGGAGCAGGCTGTCACCAAGATTTGAGAGCCAGGTTTCTCAGTGTGTCCCAGGTCCATGATGCTTAACTGGCTAATCAAATGTCAGCCTGCTGGCTACAGAAGTTTTGGACTGCAAGAAGAAATCTGTTTACATGTGAGTTATCAGCATGGCTAAACACAATGAGTTTAGAGGGCATTGGTGGGCTAAAATTTGGCCTGTTCCAGCCTGAAGCACTGGTTACTGCTGAGCAGAAGAGGAATCAGGATCCAGTTGTTTAGTTTCAGAGTTAGAATTACAATTAACTCCTGCAGGGACCATTGAGAAAATGGATTAGACTTTTCCCACTGGCTATGGAACAAAGTTTAGGAGGGCTGTCAGAACGAGCTACACACTAAATCAAGTTCTTGAATGGATACAGTTGGAGATCTTAAATTAACTTTCTAAGCAGGCATTACAGTGCCAGCTTTAAAAATCTCCTGGCAAATACCGAAACCAGAAAGAGCACTGGATTAGGAGTCCACCTGGATTAGAAAGGGCATTTTATTCACAGTTTCTCTACAGGCTGAAGAGTCAAGAATACCCAACGGTGTTCTCCAAGATGTCTATGAGGCCACTAAATACCGACAGACAGCTTAATGACCTTCAAATCTTTGTCACAAGTATGAGCTAACCTGTGCTAATGGCCCACTGACCAGAATAAACCATGAGTACTAGGTTTGCAAAGAGCAATCTCTGACTGCTTTCAAACTGGGATGGATTGAAATGTTGTGTGTTGATGCTGGAATAGAGATGACAAAGCCCTATGATGGTGTTCCAGCACAGGAAAACTGTAGAGCTTCTGTTGGGCCTACAAACTGAAACTATCTTCAGGTGCCTTTTTCAGCAGGCAGGTACAAGCTCCCATGCTCTCTGACCTACTTTCTTCAGCCTGTGTTACACCTCTGTCCTAGATAAATGGGGTAGCATCAGTGGCTACAGTTGTAAATGTACAAAAGTAACCTATTAGAGGTTACTTTGTCTTCTCCCTTCCTCTCCCTTTCTCTCATGAAAACCCAGTGGAATGGCAAGTGGTCTTTAAATATAATAGCTTTTACCATCCATCCAGCAAAGACTAAAAAAAAAAATAAAAATCTCTACCTTAAACTTACCTTACATTTAAGGGAGGAAAGTTTGAATCAAGGAACAACCAAAGAATCAAGGGGTCTCCCCCACTATTTCTAGGAATCACATTTACCAGTCAGTGGGGATCTTTAAAAGTTAGAGGTTTACATGTGACACAACAGTGCAACGGTAGATTTTTGTAGATAATATGTCTGTCAAAAAGCAAGCTAGTGGAGAAGAATGACATGAGTACCACCCAAATTGTCACACCTATGATCAAACTGGGGAAAAAGATTGAAAAACCACTACAGTTACCTTCCACATTTCCATCTGTAATGGTTTTTTTCCATTTGACAAAGAAATATGAATTTTTTGAGGGTATAAAAAACCCCAGTTGCTTCACACAGCACTGAAATATACAACTTAGACCAGAGATGGAATATGATACAACAAAAGTCTGTCCCAATATGCTGTGTGAAACCCTGTGTGTGGAGAAAGGTGGAAGAACAGGATAAGGCTGTAAACACTAAGGAGTGCTCCTACTTCAAACAACTGTAGCTAAGAACTGAAGTTCAGTGGTTATTAAGATTGCCACAATAAAACATTACGTGCAGCCATCAAACTCACATCACTCAATAAAAACATGTGGGATAAATCTGCATCTTAACTTTAGCTGTTTAAATAGTCTACTTTGAGTTCTTCTTTGAAATAAAATGAAGAAAATTTTGCTTTTGGGGAAACTTGGTACTTTAATTTCCCTACAGGAAGCATGAGTACTTTGAAAGTACTTATTTCCTAATGATTTGCTCTCTAGGTAAAGAGTGCATGATTTCCTTTGCTGAAGCACAGGACTAGGTATCAAAGAATTTGCTTGTATAGATGAGTCAAATAACTTGTATTTTGTGTATTTAAAAATTGTTTTTTCAACTTAAGTAATACTGTGAAGAGTTATAAAGCAGAATGTGAAATAAAAACCCCACAATTTTAAGGATTCCTGACAGGTAATAAAAACATTTAATCATAAGCTCTATACCAATCATTACTAGTGAATTTCCTTACACAGATTAGTTCTATGGCATTTAAAGCTTCCCACATACATCTCTTTAGTGATAAAATGTTTAGGATTTTGATGTTGTTGTTGTAATGTTTAGGGTTTTTTAGTTTTAAATTATTTTAGGGATGTTAATAGCATAAATACCTTTTAACATGGCTGAAAAAAGTTTGGCTTATAGGTATAACTCATTATATATATCTTGCACATTTGTTTTGGTTTGTTTTCCCTGCAATACTTCTTGATGTTGAAAATGAAATTGTTCATGATCAAGTAAGTGTTACTCACACAAAATAATCATGTCTAATCCAGAAAAACCTTTTCCCTTCATAGTGTTCATGTCAAAAATAGTCTCTTGTTTAACTTGCTGAATGAACAAGGAATTAACAAGGAATGCCATTAGCAAAGTAACATCAGAGATTTCATCTGCTTCAATTAATGAAGCTCATTGTTTAGAGTTGGACAGAAAACAGCCATTACATCTTATGAAAAAATGTGAAGTTTTAATACTACGATGAAGCCAAGAACACTCAGTGCTGCTCACAAAGAGTCATTTACTGGTACTCCAAATACTACATGGCCTTTTTGGTAGGACATTTGTCCTGTCAATCAAACTAGAATGGAAACCTTTGACATTTGAGGACTGTCCTTCAGTGAGCTTTTGGTGATTTTGAAATCGTGGTTAAAAATGTGGGATGGAAAAGGAAGAAGGGAAATACTGTTCATGACTTGTTTTTACAAGATAGTCCCAAAGGAAAGAAATCTTCCTAATTAAGATGTTAACAAGATAGTAAATTTGTTACATCAAATCAATTCCTAATGTCATCCAAATCTAGTTTTCTACCATTAGTTTAAGTCTAAATTATTTACAATTTTTTTTCTAAAGTAAATCAGAAGATACAGCTACATCACCCTGAATTTCATTTATGGTCTACGTACAGAAATTATTTTCGTATAAAAAAATAAAATAATTAATAAATTACTTTAATAGGCAATCAGAATGGAAACTTTTGGCTATTTTAAAAGTAATGATAAAGTAAGGTAAGCTCAGGAACAGCTTTTGAATTCAAGAAAAACGCTTCTGTACATTTTTTACTGAAATACCCAAAGAGAAAAACATAATTAAAAATCCCCTGACCTTTTAGTCTGTCTCATTATTGAAGAGAAAAAGAAAAGAAACACTAAGAGACAGTTTAGGTCAATCTGGGTCATTCTTTGACTCTGGAGTATATCATAAAAAAAAAAAAAAATTCCAAGTGTGCCTATGTGGGTGTATTCCAGGATGTCACCTCTTTTTCTAGAAATGTCTTTCTTTTAAGTTGCCAGTTTTCTTCTTTCTGAAGCCTTGGTTTTCAAATACTTTCAGCTATCCTCCAAATGTTGATGCATCTGTCTCAGTCCTCAGGAAAAAAAAAAAAAGAAAAAAGAAAAAAAAATCCCAAAAGTACCATTTTCTTTGCTGACACATGTAATATCTCACTACAAACTTGGATAACATAGTTTTTTCCCATCAACACTATTTACAAGTTCACTTTACTCTGTCACCTGCAATTTGCATTCTCTCCCAGTTCACAGATGTAACCTCTGGAGTCAGGGATTTATGTAAATAAAACACAATTTAATGGAATTTTTTAACTTTCTCAGGCTGATCTTACTGATTTTTATTATTCACTTGAGCAGAAGGAAAGCAAAAACCTAAGAACCTGGGCAGATTAAAAGCCCATCAAGTTCAGTATCCTGTCTCTGTCCTGTGGCCAAGGAATGGAGCACTGAGGAAAAGCATGAGGACAAGCACATGTCACTGCTTCTGCAGAGTTACTCTCAGACTCCAACAGGTTATAGCTCAGGGACTTTGTGAGCCAGAGACACTGTCTTGCATTTAATACTTATTGATCTACTTCTGTTTTATGAGTTTGTCAGAAGTCTGAACCTATGCAAACTTCTAGGATCCTGCAGCAAAGGCTCACTTAGTTTAACTGTGTCTTGTATACAGGAGTTTACAGAAATAACATAGATTATGTCCTGCCCTTTTTTTTTCTTTTTTTTTTTTGAGAGAAAAAGGAAAGTTAAGTCTCTCCTTGTGAGAGGAATGGAAGTTGTTAGGCATGTTAGGCATTAGGAATGTTAGGCATTAGGAATGTTAGTTGTTCTGGGCTGGCTGGATCAAACTATAGACATAAAAAGAGACAGGGCTTGGACAGCTTGATTTTCCTTCCCTTCCTGCAGGGAACTGCTTCCAGCACACAAATATCAAGTACAATGCAATGTTAGTTATATGGTAAGGCAAAAAAAAGGGCATGAAGAGGAACAGCATTCTCCAGTATTTTTTTTCAGGATGTGGGATGCTGTGTTTATGCATGTTCCTCTTCACTTTGACCCTACTTATGGAAGGCATCTCTTCATGATGAACAGCAGAAGCAGGTACTACTTACATGCCTAACTACACTAATCTATAAAATAATTTTCCTACTTATTTGCTGTTTTATCATCCTGACTACAAGTTATAATGGTTTCCTTCCTGAACTCTGTGAAACAAAAAAAAAACCTCCCTTGCTATGCTTCCTGGTACAAATGGTAACATTAATATTTTATTACACCTGAGGAAGCTACACATTAACAAAAGCTATACATAAGATGCTACAGGAACTCTGGAATAAAATTTGATTTTTACCTTCTTTGATTTTAATTTTTGAGGCTTTAGGCATGGTGTTCACAGCAAGAGAAATTTTTGTGGATTTTTTAAGTAGCTCTCCTGTCTTCAAATGACCAGTGAAACAAACCTGTAGAGAAACAGAAACGTTGTGAGACAGATTAATTGCACTTTTGCTGTAGACTGTTTAAAGCTGAGGTACAAAATGGAAATTCGAGTATTCTGGCAAAACAAAACAAAACAAAACAACCCAAAAAAAACCAAAAAACCCCCCCAAAAAACCAAAAAACAACAACAAAAAAAACCACCAAAAACCCCAAAAAAACAAACCCAAAATTAAGAGCAGTCATAATAACCACTGAAAAGTCAAAACCTTTTACTTCACATCTGCCGCCTAAAACAGAGAAAGAAAACCACATTTCAGGTTTCAATGGACTTGAAAGCATTACAGAAACTCACATTAAGTGAATTTTATTTTCTTATGTAACATAGACATGAGTACTGCCAGATCTTCCTCATACCAACAGGTCCCCAGGGCCTGGCTACTAAATATTTCAGCTTTGCATTCTATCCTGTTCCTCAGTGCTCTTCATTAAACACAATCCCTGACACACTATAAAAAGACACATCTTTAAATCAGTGAATCTGTCTGCTCATTTTTATGGATTGCTCACAAAGTGTGGTGAGAGCAGACAGGAATGCCCTGGTGTTTGTAGGGCCATGCCTTTGGTCATGGCCATGACTTTGCTTCTGGGGAGATTTCCATGCAGCAATATGAGAAGATATGCCAGTGGAAACACCACTGGCTCAGGATAGCTTTATAAAAACCAGCAAATTATGCTGCTTGAAATAAAATATTAAATAAAGAGCAGCAGCCTACCCTTCAGGCCAGGAATAAAAGGCAGTGTTTGAAGAAGATTCACAGACTTAATAATTATTATTAGGAGCGACCATTGGGCCTCTGTTTGCAGTCATTAGCAGTCTGGACTGGGCTTCCATTTGCACTTCATCAGAGTTAGATGACCAACTCAGTCTCCCAAACTCCAAAGAGTTGAGGAGCTGGCTCTGCTTCTGGGCTTGACCAAGATGCATCATCTGCTCTTACCTAACACACTGCACAGATAAAGCTGGTCAAGAATGATGCAGCATACATTAGCAGCATGGCTTTAATGGATGCTTTGATTGGTATGCCAAAGGAATATAGGAAGGGAGGATATGTAAATATCCTCAATATGTAAATATGTAAATGTGTGCTTAAGATATATACTTCCCCTTGCAGTGGAAAACCCTCTGCAGCAGTACATGAGCACCACAGTTATGAAGCAACAAAGCACAAAAATATGTACAGATGACTCCCACCACCTCTGGCTTCACCCTATTCCCACACACAAGTAACTGCACTTTGTTTAGCCAATAGGGTCTAGCACTTCCAACGTGTTACAAACTGGCAGATCCAGAAACTTGAAACAAACTAACACCTTCCAGCAGAGCTTGGCTCACTAACAACCAGGTCACAGCATGTGTAACTGCAGCACTGTGTGCAGGAATGCCCTGTTAACTTTCTGTACACAGCTTTCAGCATGGTCCTGCTTCCCATTTAGTGCAACTACTGCAGCAACACATTCAAAATGCTTAATACTTAATCCCCTGCCTTCAGCCCTTATTCCTGCCATCCTAGGGAAAAAAAACCCAAAATCCACAATAACTGGCAGACTTAAAATTTCTTAGGTCTTCACTGTTCACCTCAGCAATGAACTCAGTACATAAAACTGAGAATCCTTGTGGACTTTTCACTCTTCACTGTATTAAGTTCTGGAAGAGCCCTTGCTACAAATGCATTCTTCCTCATAAAATAACATTTCAAGATTTTGCCTGCACTTCACTAGCTCTTTGAAATCTCACTTTCCAGTCAGGATTCCACTTACAACAGATTTTCCAGGCATGTTACTGGATACCAGAACAAAGGAGTTAATATCTGCATCCTCATTCAGGATGTGGGACAAAGGCACACAACCAGGCTGGTGGTGAAATAGTCCCCCTGCAGGAGGCTGCTCCCTCCCAAATTATCATGGACAGAAGCTGCCTGTCCCAAGGGGTCCATGCACCCCCAAGGGGTCCAGAGTGCTTTGATGACAGGCTGACACAGTTTAAGCTTTAAATATAGTTTAATTAAAAAATATACTTAAGTGTAAAACTATACTTAAATAAAAATAGTTTAAGCTTTAGGCTATTCTTTGCACTTTTTTCAAGTATGAGATCAACTTTCCTGAATACCATCATCCCCAAATAGCACAATGCACTCCCCAAAAGGCTTATTAGAACTTTATCCAATGGCATTGTTATTTCCCTCTCTCTGTTTTAAATACCTCCTCATGCATTTCACCGTCACACTTGCATTTCTCATCACCACACTACAGTCATGATTCACAGTCATCCAGTCAGCAACTGGTGCACAGAGTTATTTTCAGCTTCTCTGTTATTTTCAACCAAGGAACATAGTCTAAAGCAGAGGCATTATTAGAGTTACATATTAGCTGATGATAGTTTGATTTTCTCCCCCATTTCTCTTACTCCTCAAAGTCATCCGGTAAATGCAGTTTGAAATATGATGTAATTAGTGTACTAATTAGGGTTCAATTCTCCACTTCAGTTAAATTACCAACTTAAGAATCAACTGCCAATTTTCAGTGCATTTTACAATCTAGCTCAACCCTCTAACATATGCATTTGTCAGAGTGCAAGGCTGGTTTTTCAAAGTCAGCTATCTGGAATGTCTGGTTATCACTTTCTGATAGAAACCAGCTCTTTGCATCCATAAGCACAGGCAGTACCTAGACCAAAATAATAGTGGAAGGAAATAGATACAGCAGAGAGGATGATGTACTGCCATATGAGCTCTTTAAATATGTACAAGCTGTTTTTTGTAATAATTAGTAATTACAGTACACATTTCTTCATTTATGCCCATAGAACAAGTTCTGCTGTATTTCTTGACAGACGAAACAGAAGAATCATAACATTAAAAGTTACTTAAAACTACTGCATTTGCATTGATATGTAGCTTATTCAAAACTTGAAGATCCGGAAATACCATAAATACATTCAGCCAAGGAAGTAAAGAAAGCATCCAGCTCCTGCCACACCCTTAGAGAAATCTTTTACTCTCAGCAAAGCATGCAAGAGGAATATAGGAAGTCACCTGTGAACTGAAATCCCAGTTTTAAACTCTAATTCACTATTATCTTCTCTTTTATCCTGTAATGAATAGTATTAATAACTTGATATTATGGAAATACCTGCTTTATAAGAAATAGTGCCTATGAATATTCAAGCTAGATCTAATGCTTCTGACATGAATGGACACGCTAAATAATACGATAATAATTATGCATATAAACATTTGCAGTGTGTTTGGATTTCAAAGAGAAAAAGCAGATATTTTTTTGTCCAGTAGGGACCCCTGGTGTTTAAGGCAGTTACAACAAGGATCAACATCCCTAGCAGAAAATGAATCCATTACTTTGGAGTCAGCTGCCTTTCTGCATCCGCACCTATTGCATCTTCCTCCTGTGAGATCAAGGAACAGCACCTAGTTGTATTATTGAGTTTAATTGTGAGTGTCTTACTGATGCCTTGGGAAGGCTGGCCTGGAACAGAGACTGGACAGAGCTAGAGAATACAGCAGGCATTTACTAAAAGGCCTTTAGGATACACCTTGGGCAGGACAAGAGCCTGACCAAGGCTACACCCAAGGTGGACCCAAAATGGTCACAAAATGGACAACTGGTCACGAGGTCTCACACTTTTATAAGTTTTGGTCCATTTGCATATTGGGGTTTAATTGTCCAATTACAGCTTCAGGTTATCAAGTCCCACCCTTCTTATTTCTCTCTTTAGTCCACTGTTGTTTGTGCTTTTGGGCCTGAAAGTTGTACCCGCTGTCCTTGGTCTCCAGCAGGAAAAGGATTTGTTTTGTGTAACTACTCTGTGAAGAGAGCTCACTAACACTTAACATGAAGCTCAGAACTACATCCCTGGTCAGCACAGAATCTGAAAACCATGAAAGCTAAAACTTAAGGCATCATTACAGATGTGTCTTAGTCCTGCAAATGTTTTCACAGCACACCCCACACTCACAGGGGCCAGAAGTCGGCTACAAAGCACCTGGTTACACTAAGGGAAGGATGCTGGGGCTTATCTGCAAGCAAATTTTGCTAAGGCCTTGTAAATTTCCCAACACGAGGCTGAATCACCCCAAACTGGGCCAAGACACACTTCCAAGACAAAGTCCAAGAAGTGGGTATCTGCTTTATTCAGCGTGCTACAATATATGGCTACATTTCATGCATATTCATTGTTTTCCTTAGAAAAGGTGTGATTATGCAAACTATTTCTTAGAAGCCATTATCATTAGTACCCTGGTGGTCACACTGAGGAAGGCTCCACGTCCTCTTCCTCGGTGGTTCCTGATGAAGGCTGGACGTCTTCATCGCCGTGCCCTTTTCACTTTTCTCCTCTAGGCATGCACAGCCTCTTGTTAGCAATTGTAGCGATTTCCTCACTGGTTTTAACAAGCTTCGTCCCTTTTTTTTTGCAAGTTTGCTTCCCTATTTCTTGCCAAGTTTCATCCAGCTTCTACATTGGTTAAAATGTATCTTATTCTTGCCCAAGTATGCCTGGGCATAATGCTTTTAACCCTTTCAAGGCTCTCTGCATTCTTGAGAGATACCTTAATATCCTTATCTTTCACAGAGGCAGCTATAGTGAGCCAATACAGCTTGGAAACAGCCATGAAATTCTGTGTAATTGCTGGCTTGGGCCACAGACCTAGAGCCCTCCATCGCTTCCTTTCTGATCCACTTCATCAAAATAACTGGTAAGGCCTAAACAACAAAACAAATTAATCAACCTCCGCATCATTATTGTTGAAGTTAACTGCTGTGAAGCACAGTGCACTTGTAGCAATGGGGAACAAAGACTCACGGACCTCCCTATACCTCCGAAGAAGATCCCTTTATTGCCAGAAACCCCCTCTCTTCATGGCCTTAATTTCCACCGGACCGAAACCAAACAGGCCTGACAGAACCGAACAAAAGAAGGGCACCCATTGGCTGGCTCCGCCGCAGTGCTGCCGTCCACGCGTCCTATCATCCAATCAGCTTCCCGCTCACATGCGGCCCACGCGTCCCTCCAGCCAATCACAACCTCATTTCCAGCTGTCACTCAGCGGACTCTCTCCTCACCCCTCAGCCGGCTCCGACCGCCCGGCCTGCGGCTGTGCCTTCCGCAGAGCCTGCTGTGAGCATAAACATCAACAACTTCGACAAGTATAACCCCATATGCCACATCCACTTTCAGAGAGGCCACGTATCTGCCGTGCAGAATGTTACAAGACCTCTTACTTGTTACAGAAAGTCTTACTTCAGGGTGCCTTTGTCACCCTAATTGCTCATCCAGACCAGACCTCTGTTCTGTTCCTCTCACTACACTAAGCATCATCTTTGATTTTATCTTAATGTAGACTCTAGCTTCTGCAGATACTGTGTGGGGTATTTTGCCTTTTTTTAGATTACCTTGATTCCACGTCTCATTGCCGTTAGAAAACTGCCTCTGGCATTCCCAGAAATAATTAATGCTCTTGCAGTTCCTAACAGCATTCTCTGCTTCAGGAATTGCCAAAGCATTTGTAGACTCTTTTACATGGAACTAAGCTGCCTTTGGTCTGTACTGCATTCTGAAGGACTATCAGGAGGATCTTTTCAGCGTCATCAAATCCCTCCACCATAAGTTTGAGGAATATTACAAGAGAAGGAGTACTGTAGGAGTACTGAATGTTCTTACTCTATAAGCCAGCACAGAGGATTGCTAGCAAATTGAAAGATATTTCTGGCAGAATTTAAGTCAACAGTATTCCCATCTCACTTCACAAAAAAACATCTCATACACTTACATAGGCTTCTATTATCTGAAGGCACCTACAAGGAGGAGGGATTCTTTATCAGAAACCTCAGTGATAGGACAAGAAAGAATAGGTTCAAAATGAAAGAGAGGAAATAGATACCTGGAAGAGGTTCTTTACTGTGGGGGTGGTGAGGCACTGAAACAGGTTGCCCAGAGAAGCTGTGGAAGGGAACAGGTTGTGCAGAGAAGCTTCCCCATCTCTGGAAGCCAGGATGGGGCTTGGAACCACCTGGTCTAATGGAAAGTGTCCATGCACATGGCAGAGGGTTGGAATGAGATAATCTTTAAGGTTCTTTCCAACCCAAACCATGCTGTGATTTTGTGACTATGTACCAGCTGTGGAACATTACCAATTGTACACTACAGAGAATACATGGAAACATAGGCATTAAGTCGTTTGGGAATAAGGGGGAAGCAGCCTCACCTTGCCTCCCTTTTCTTCATTTTGCCTCTTTGGTGAACATAAGAAGCCGATTTTGTTTAGTCTTTGGTCACTAATCCAATGCCTCTGGGGAAAAAAAAAATAAACCTTATCTATTTAATTCTAGTGTTTTCCATGTAGCTCTTCACAACGTTTTCCCATGCTTCCCGACAAGCGGGTCCCAATTAGAGTCAGACAGACATCGTTATATTGCCTGTTCTCCAAAACAGCAGGGCCGCGGAGAGCCGGCTTTTCGATTTAAACGCTCCTTTAGTTACGACAGGAGGGGCCGGGCCGGGCCGGGCCATTGCGCGCCGAGGCACCGCCCCGGGGGCAGCGTCACCCGGGTCGGCGCGGGGCGGTCGGCGCGGAGCGCTGCCGGCAGTGGCGCCATGCACTCCCTCGCCCAGGAGATCCGCAGCTTCTCCAGGGCCAACCTGAGGAAGCAGCGCACCCGGGTGACGACGCTGACCGGCCGCAGGATCGTCGAGACGTGGCGCGGCGCCTGCCTGCACATGGAGGAGGAGGAGGAGGCGGCGCCCGGCGGCGGCTTCGTGCAGGATCTCAGCGCAGACCTCCAGGTCGGCGTGGTGAAGCCCTGGCTGCTGCTGGGTGAGTGAGGCTGGGGGCGGCGGGCACGGAGAGGGGTGTGCCGGCCGGGCAGGGGCTCAGCGCAGCCAACGGGCACGCTCTGTCTCTCTCCGTAGGGTCGCAGGATGCTGCTCACGACCTGGAGACGATGAGAAAGCATAAGGTAACCTTACGTGGACGTACAAGTGCATCTCGCGTGATGCGCGCGGTGCGCTTCTCCTGTGAATTGAAAATTCTAAAGTATTCTCTACCAAATCTGAGGAAAACTGTGTTCCACTTGCGTTTTCAAAAGGCTGCTCCGTTTGCAGGTGGATGGGTTTCTGTTGGCTTCACGAGAAGCTGAAATGCTTTCAGAGAATCCCAGAATCTTCCAAGGGACTTCTGGAGATTATCTAGTCCAAACCCCCTGCCAAGGCAGGGTCACCCAGAGCACAGGAACGTGTCCAGGTGGGTTTGGAATGTCTCCAGACAGGGAGACTCTGTGACCTTCCTGGGTACCTGTTCCAGTGCTTGGCCACCCTCAGTCTAAAGAAGTTCTTCCTCATGCTGAGGTGGAACTTCTTATGTTTTAGTTTATGGCAATTGCTCCTCGTCCTGTTGCTAGGTACCAATGAAAAGAATCTTGCTTCCCTGCAATAGCGATGATTGTTTAGAGCTGTTTAATGGAACAGATTCCTACAGTGCCATAAGCATTTCCTCTTCAGACACCAAGCAGCACCATTCCCCTTTGCCTCATGTGGATTAATGAAACTAGAAAAACAAAGCAACTTCTCCAAGTCTGTCCCAAAATCTTGTCTTTTTACTCTTCTCTATTGCAGTAATAGGGTGATAAGGCCTTTGGTGGTTCTGCAGGACAGGGCATGCACCAGGCTGGCATCTGGTGCCACCTAAATGTCACTTTGCTGTAACTTGAAATAACCCACGACCTGGCTGTAGCCTGGACAGAGCAGAGATGGCAGGAGGCCAGAGTGGTGTTGCCTGCCAAGAACAGGTGTAGTTTACTCTGAAATCCTTCTGCTTCAGCAAATGTTTTTGGTAACTAACCAGAAGGAAAGTTAAGCTGATGGCTTAGAGCAGGCTTGAAATTTGGGCAATTGTTGGGTGGTCTGTGCTCTCGTTCCATTCACTTTCTCTTTTATTTTCCAACCATATGATGAAAACTCCCTTTTCTGTTGAAAATCCATTTTTTAGTCAGCGTTTGAGCACTGATCTTCAGAAAACCCCTGAGATTTATCACAGTATGTTTTAGCACACTTTGAAACTTTGCTTGGAGAAGAGCATACCATAGACAACATACGTATGTAAAACTGAACATTGCATCAGTGTAAGGTAGAGTCTGTGTATGCCATAAGATTAATTCACCTTTGTTACTGCTTGTTTTGCTTGCTGTCTTCAGAAAATGCCTTTTTTTTTTTCTTTTATTTTTTTGACTTAGGTCACTCACGTCCTAAATGTGGCGTATGGAGTCCAAAATGCCTTCCTCAATGACTTTATATACAAGACCATTTCCATTCTGGACCTCCCAGAAACTGATATTACCTCCTATTTCCCTGAATGTTTTGAGTTTATTGAGAAAGCCAAGAGCCAGGTACGTTCTATCAATAATTAATGTTATTAACTGTTAGCAGTTATCCTGTTCAGATTATTTATAACACAATACTTAAGAACTAATGCAGCTTCTTTTGTTAAAACACAGTACCAAATGAATAGTTTTGCCATTGTCTTTTTAAATTTTAAATAGAAAATCCAAGTAATTTCTAAGCATTCCTAGAGACAGGGCACTGCTGTTAGTCTTCATTCCCTCAAATGACTGTCTTGAGTTTTAGAGAAATGCTTCTTTAATACAGTAGGACCAGGGCTTGACTTTAGAGTAGACAAATGCATCCTAAATCCAAGTCACTACCCCTGAGAGAAGGAAATGAAGAAAATTTACTTATCCATTGGGGATGTTGTTTTGGATTAGAAACCAACCTGGATTAGAAGCAAGAAGCAGGGTTTTTACAGATCTGTGTGGTTTATCATCAGCTGTTCAGCATCCTTGTGCTTTTCATTATAGAATCATTGAATGGTTTGGGTTGGAAGGGACCTTAAAGATTATCTAGCTCCAACCCCCTGCCATGGGCAGGGACACCTCCTACTAGACCAGGTTGCTCAAAAAAAATGCTGTGAATCCACATACCAAGAGTGTTAAAGAATGTGTAGTAGTCTTGGGGCCAAAAGTTAACTGCTGACAAAATCCTGAAAGGATGTGACATAAAAAGTAGGCTGAAAAAGCCTTCTGGGGTTGCTTGGCAGAGTTATGTGTAGCCAGGAACATGCCCAGCCCAGAGCTGTTAAATTCAGGCTTACTGTGTCATTTACAACAACCATTGTTTTGGTATCTAAACTATAACTCAACAACCAAACATTACTGCATGTTTTCTACCAAATCTATCAGGTGCATTGTTAATGTAGATTGGGATAAAATATGATCTTGCCCCAGTTTTCTTTGTGTCCCAGTGTTCTTTCCTTCTCTCATTTATAATTTACAAGCTATGTGATAACGTATTGTCACTAAATTACCTCTTCAAGGTTTCTAATTACAGTTTCCAGTTCATTTCTAGATGAGAGCTGCCATTCACAACTGCACAATTTTGCTTTCTGCCTCTGGTGTTTATATCTCAGTTACTATTTTGTAGGTTAAGGAGTTTACAGGAAAACTTTTACAATGACATTAGTAGTTTTCTGATGGAAGAGGTGGATGAAAGAGAAGGTAATTGGTGGAATAGTTGTTCTCC
The DNA here is from genome assembly GCA_024734555.1 of Trochalopteron elliotii. Taxonomy (NCBI): domain Eukaryota; kingdom Metazoa; phylum Chordata; class Aves; order Passeriformes; family Leiothrichidae; genus Trochalopteron; species Trochalopteron elliotii. The sequence continues at coordinate 517,916 of JANPWX010017280.1, forward strand.
AGGATCAGTTCAAAAAGCACATGATAGTGGTATACAGAGAGATCTCTAAGTGGTTTGAATTACTTTATTTGCTTTGTCAAAATAGTGTTAAAAGAGCTTATGATAAATTGTGTCATGAAGTGCTCTTCTGTTTAAGTAACCACAGAGCTGCTACTGTTTCATCTCCTAAAATGGGGGAGGAAGAAATTTTCACTGGTGAGAGAACATGCTATATGAGAAATTATTTCTAGAACATGGTTAACTCCATGAAGGAAGTATGGGAGCATGTGAATATGAGGATGCAAGTGAAGCCTGCACTGTTCTCTAAGTCATTGCCAGCTGGGTACTTGTAACAGGATTCACTTTTCTAAAACTGTATTGGCTCAAGTCTCTAGACACCATGGTACAAATTCTGATATTGATCAGAGCTCAACTTTTCTTCTGGGCTCCAACTTGGCAGGCAGGTTTTCCATGACCTGTTCAGTAACCCATGTCAAGTCATAATACTATGAATGAGGGATACTTTTTTGTATGTTTAATATCTAATAATAAAACTTCTGATAGCTTGTATTTCCAAAGAGAAAATCTTTGCTTATTCATGAACATCATTCCCTACTGCTCCCCGTGTCTTTCCTAAGGAAAAAGCCTCAGTTTCACTGCAAAATAAAATGGATCCATAAGGAATTACATTAGCCTTCAACTTCACTAAAAAGTTTATGGTTCTTTTAAATTTCTTTCCTTGATGAGGCTTTTTGCCCACTGTGTATAACCATTGTATAATCACCTTTTCTGTTGGTGGAAGGTGATTTTGTTTCTCTCTCCTTAAAAACTTAAAAAAACCACCCCAACTTGGTCTTGAATCTTACATGATTCTTGCACATCTACAGACCATTTCTGGGCAGGAAAACTTAGGGTATCAGGACCAGACCAAGGAGTTCTTGGTAAACAGAGATTTCCTGTTTGCAGTCTGTTTCTCACTTTTATTCTTTTTTCATAGCTAATACAAAATTAGTTAAGAATGACATTCAAATTCATTTTTGTATGAATTGTAAACAGTGGGCTTTAGCAAGGAAAGAAAAATATTCTCAGTATTAGAGTTGGTTTAATATTATGGGCCAGATTCATTCATATTCAATAATTTTCAGGGTTCATGGGTATAACTATATAATTTTTGGCAGTGTAAAACAAACCAGCTATTTAAAAAATATACATCAAACTTAAGTGTGAAGGAGGGAAATAAAGCATGAACTGTACAAAAGAAAAGAAAAATTGCTTCCAATGCATATTATTTACCCTCAGTGCCTCTGCTAGACATTGATCTGGATTATGGTATACTATGTCTGAAATAACTCCCATTAAATCAGTAAAAACTACTCCAAGTCTACAGTGGATAAGCTTCAGCAATTTCTTCATTAGCAGTGGCATCGTTTTTAGTGTCATTATTCTGGATTTACAGGTCACCAGTGGCACATCCTCAGGTGGCTGAGATGCATGTACAAATCTGCTTTGTACTCTGCCATAGTGTGTGTGGGGATGTGTGGCCCTGGGAATGTGAGCAAGGGGATGCAGAGAGCAAAATCCAGCAGGCAGAGCACAGGAGATGTGATTTCCATTGCAAGGGGAAGCAGAGAGCAAAATCCAGCAGGCAGAGCACAGCAGATGTGATTTCCATTGCCAGGAAGGATGGTATTGTTATTTAGTGTGCTGGGATGCAGGAGCTCAGACTCAGTTCCTAGCTCTGTCATAATGTTGTGCATCATTCTTCTAATCTCAGCTTGGAATTTCTCCAACAAGGATAATAATACTCCATTTCATACTTCCTTCTCTTGTTATTTAAACTGGAAGATTTTTGGAGCAGGAACTACTTTCTGGTCTGTGTGTCTGTTAAAATACCAGATAATTGTAGCTCCCAAATCTGTAACATAAACTATTAAGTTTCTGGAAAGGAACTCTGGTGCTTAAAAGATCTTTTTGTCTCTGGGTAAAATTCTCATTAAGTAACTTGTGCCTGTTAAGGGCAGACAGAACAGGCTGTCTATAACTAGAGTAGCTTTGTTTAGCCTCAAGTATCTGAGCACATAATGTCATGTTTCAGTATTTTCATTCAGAATATGGAAGTGCTGGGGGTTCAGTGGTTTCTTTTTGTGTCAAGGGGCATTTGGGGGACAGTTTGGACTGAGGCTTTTCCAGGCCCTAGTCTGACATACAAACGTGACAACATCACAAAGCCTGGGCCTTGAAAACATTGCTTAAGACATGCTAGATTGTCTAGTTGTCTTTGTGTTTGTTATTTCTTAACAAAATTTCAGTGTCTAAAAAGAGCCATTCATGTGTCTCAAAGGTTGTGTGGGAAATGTTTAAGTAGGATCAAAGCCATTAATTTTATATCTAATTCAGGATAAGCCTGAATTCAAACCCCAGAAGAAGCATTTGTGAATTCATGGGAGGTTGAGTATTTTTGGATTTTGCACCCTGGTTCCCAGTTAAGGGGCTTAGTTGTACCAGTGGTGTGATGGGAAGGGAGAGATCTGTTGCAAATCACATGATATCTTTTCTAATTTTTTTCTGTTCATGAACCCTGTTACCCAGAATCTTGTGTACCCTGCAGAGTACACAAGAAACATGCAACTGGAACTACAAGATGTTCTAAAATCTGCCCCCTGTGCCTAGCTGTTTGCTGCCTTGATGTGTTTTCAACCTTTAACAAGATATTGTCAAGTTCCTTTCCATACTGCAAATAAAATCTGTTTCAAAATTGGATACTTTAGTATCCCAGGTATCTGTGATATGGTTTTTACATGAACAGGCTGCTGTAAGGCCTCAGGAAGAAAGACAAAGGATGTGTTTTAGCACTATGGTATGAATTAGGTTTCACCAATTTGGTAATAATAAAGCATTTTGTGTAGAAACATACTTAATTTCATGCTTATATCTGTGTTTGGACTCATATGTGTAAATATTTACTCTGAGCTCAGCAAGGAGCTTTCAATAAGTCTTACAAGAATTTCATATAAAGTTTCTTACACTTGTAACCTACCTGTGTTTAATTTCTTTCTTGGAGGATGGCGTGGTGCTGGTTCACTGTAATGCAGGAGTCTCCCGTGCAGCAGCTGTAGTCATTGGTTTTCTAATGAATTCAGAAAGACTGAGCTTTGCCAGAGCCTTTTCCTTGGTGAAAAATGCAAGGCCTGCAGCTTGTCCAAATCCTGGATTCATGGAGCAGCTTCACAAGTACCAAGAACAGATTGCAAAGGCAAATGGAAGCATAAACAATCATGACTGATCCAAAGAGAGAAGTGAAATATCTGTTTTGACTATACAGGAAGAGATATTGGATGTACTTTCATCTGTCATTTTGAAATCCCTTCTCACATGTACATTTTCAAGTCTTTATGTATTTTTGCTTACCCTCCTTTGACCCTGTTTTTTCCAGCATGTCATCAAAAGGCCAAATGATGGTGTACTGACTTCAGAGAACTTTTGCCTAAAACCAAAGCACTAATAAGAAGATACAGTTCAGTTTTCCTTGAAATATTAGGAAACAATAGAATGTTGGTTTGCTTACTGAACCATCAGAAAATGCAGGCAAATAGAGTAAAACTACTGAGATAAGTTGCTTTCTTTCCAAATCTCTGCATTCCTAGTTGGTTGTAAAATCTAGATAATAAAATGCTCATATAATGAAGTACCTTGATATTGGATTTTAAAATTGTATTGCAACTACAGATGATATTACTGAATTTTGTGGGCTAGCCAGCCATTATTTTTTTTTTTAATTCAAATGACAGTCTTTTGAGGATGCTCAAAATGCATAGGATGCTTTAATACTTTGTGTATTTCTATTGTTTGTCATCTAGTAGTGATTTGAAGTGTACTAACATGATGAGTCCAGTCTTGGAACTAGCGGGGGCTTTTCATGTAAATAATTTCAGTAGAGATACAAAAAATGTTTATAATTACCTGTCTCTGCTCATGCTGTCTTTTCTTCACATCTGGACCTCACGTGCTGTCCCCTCACTACATTCCACATCACAGGGTATGTAATCTTGACCCTCCTGAGAGATCCCAGGCTGAAATTACTGTCTTAATATGTCATGCTTTAAAAAAAAAACTCAACAAGATTTTAATAGTATTTTGTGGCCTTCATGCCAGCTCTTAATAATTTGATATATTAATATGTAACAAAATAAAGAGAACACTGTGTTTGGATAAATTGTGTGGTTGAGTGATTTTAAAGGTTTGGTTTCAAGCTTGGCATTCTGTCCTGGCAGCAGTAGTTCGAACTATAGCTCATCATGGTGTTTGTACCATGACCTGTCTTGTTCTCAATATGAATTACTCATGCTCAAGAACATGTAGGACAAGGGGAAATGGATTCAAAGAGAGAGAGTAGGTTGAGATTAGATTATTTACACTGAGGGTGGGGAGGCCCTGGCACAGGGTGCCCAGAGAAGCTGTGACTGCCCCATCCCTGGAAGTGTCCAAGGCCAGGTTAGACAGGGCTTGGAGCAACCTGGGAATAGTGGAAGGTGTCTCTGCCCGTGGCAGAGAGCGCAGCTGGATGAGCTTTAAGATCTTTTCCAAGCCAACTCATTCCGTGATTCTATGCTAAACGCTAATGCGGGATTAGACAACCCCGCTGCATCGGATCGCTGTTCATTGCTCCCCCGTGCCCGTGCGGGAACAGCTCACCGCGTTGTCCCGGCGGAGACGGGTGGCCGCGGGGCTAGCAGCCCGGGCAATGACTGCCAGCCCTTTCCCCGGGGAGGCACTGTGAGGACTCCGCTCTGAGTTCTCAGCCCGCGGAAGCGACCCAGGACAGGCCCTTGTGACGGTAACGGCGACCCGGTCCTTCACGGAGGGACCCTTTGCCCTGGAGCCTTGAGGCGACGGACCGGCACAAGCCGATGCCTGGCCCCGACACCCTTACCCCATGAGGGGGTTCCGCCCGCCCCCCTTTTTACACCATGCCGGGGGGGGGCGGGTCGGAAGTGACGGCGGCAGGAAGCTCTGTCCCGTTTGAAAGCGCCCGGCGGAGCCGCCGCCGCCGCCTCTTTCCCGCCATCCGGGCCGACATGGCCGCCTTCGCCATGGAGCTGCCGCCCGCAGGTGAGCGGGGCCCGCGGGATCCTCCCTCAGCCACGCCGCGCTTCGGCTTTGCCGGGCGGTGCTCAGGGGGCTCCGCTGCCCGGCCGGGGTGCACGGAGGGTCCCCCGGCGCTGCCTGCGCTCCCGTGAGGGGAGTGGGGCCGGGCACACCCCCTGCTCCAGGCCGGGGAGTGTTGGATGCTACCGGGCCGTGGCAGTCGGCGCAGGAAGGGGCGGTTCGCGCTGGGCTGAAGCGAAAGGGGAGCGGGATTAAACCGATCGGCCGCCCCTTTTAGTTGCGAAAAATGGAAGGTTGTGATTAACTCGGCTTGCCTGTAAAATGAAGGATTAAAGCGCCTTTGATCTCGTCGATGCATGTAAATATATCAAAGGCGGGTGCCAAGAGGATGGTGCCCCACTCTTTTCGGTGGTGCCCAGCGACAGGGCGAGGAGTAATGGCCTTAAACCAAAACACAAGGAGTTCGATCTCAGCATGAGGAAGAACTTCTTTACGGTGAGGGTGGCCGAGCGCTGGAACAGGCTGCCCAGGGACGTTGTGGAGTCTCCCTTTCTGGAGACATTCCAAACCCACCTGGATGTTTCTGTGTACCTGCTCTGGGTGACCCTGCCTTGGCCGAGGGTCTGGACTAGATGATCTCCAGAGGGTCCCTTCCAACCCGAACGATTCTGGGATTCTGTGATCTTCATCACTTACCGTATCTTGGGTTATGTTTCTTTAATAGAGCCCACAGTGGGAAAAGTTATCTCATATGTCTTTTTCGTATTTTAAAATTTTGTCTTCAGGAGCTGAACCGATGACTCTTGGCTCCCCGACATCTCCAAAACAAGGAACTAGTGCTCAATTCCTCCCTGGGTTTCTGATGGGGGACTTGCCTGCACCAGTGACTCCCCAGCCACGAGCTTTGTACGGCCCTTCTGTCGGTGTAATGGAAACAAGGTCTCCACTGCTTGCAGGTCAAAGTTTGTTAAATGTTGGAAAATTGTCCTGAAAGCAAAAAATTGGTTTGTCTCATTGTTCTGGCTGTTGCAGACTTGAATCCTTACAGTTTTATATCTCTCTATAAGCAAACTCCACTGATTGAATAAGTGATGAACTCAATGTATTCAGTTGTAATAAACGTTTTAAATGTGGCAGTTTTGGTATCAGGAAAAGTTTGTTTTACAAGGAAGGTAACGTGAACCTCTCCTAATACAGAATCAATTTATATTCTCTTGACATGTCAGTTACACATACATCGATGTTGAAAACAGAGATATCTGCTGGCAAACTAAATGCTGCTTGTGCAAACTGCTGATCCCTTTGCAGAAATTTTTCTATTCCTTTGAATTCTAAAAGGTCACTTACAGAATGTCAAACTTACAAAAACTGGGCGGAGAAAAACTTAAAATATACTTCTTAATTATTATCTAGTGGTTGTAGCTAAAGTCTTGATGCCTGCTGTCACTGGACTGGAGTAGTGACTTTCCCTAGCTGTAGATGCTCATTTCTCTTCAACCACCTGATTAATCAGACTAGGAGGAGTTCTCACCCATGTTAGTGTTGTACATCTGTTTTCTTCTCTGAGAAGAATGAGTGAGTAGTTGATACCTCATGGGTGATCTTGGCTTTTGTACTGAATCATTTGTCATAATTTAATATCTGATGGTGTTAATATGCTAGTCATTTTGAAGGAGAAATTGAGGGTTGAAGTACTGCAAAGAATTTCTCTTAATAAAATATTCTCTTTGAATGTCAGGCCGGATTGGACTTGATGATCTTTCTAGGGCCCTTCCAACTTAAAAATGTTCCATAATTGGAGGTTTGTTGGTATTCTGCTTCTTGCTCTTCTCTGCCTGCCCTTGTAGGTCTGGGAACAAACCTCTTACGAAAATATTTGTGAAATTGAAACCACGTGAATTTCACCAAATTGTTTTTTAAAGGGTTTATTACAGCTTCAGAGTATCGGTTTCAGGAAAAGGGGAGCCAGTAAGATACTAACACTTCCCAAAGTAAGATACTAGACTTCCCAAAGGGAGTGATCAAGTGCTTCACTTAAACTGAAAACCTTGATGGGAGAGTGCTTTACATAATGCACATTATTCCATGTAACAGTAGCAGTTCTTGTATGTGTTTAACAGTTCAGAGTGGAGTCTTGAAGCTCACAATTTAGCATTGAAGAGTACTTTGGAAAAACTTGGTTTCCAAAGTTTTTGCAAGTGAAAACTTGATGCAAGTTACTGGGATTTTTTCCCCTGGGCTAAATCCACACAAAGTGTTAAGATATGTCAAGTTCTTTCACAAAGTTTAATTCTCTGTTATACTGAAAGTCTCAAAGTTTACAAAATGGGAGGGGAGCTGGTTTAACTTCATCCTGTCTATATGCAAGCTAGTCCCTGCTCTCTAAAGAGCTTACATTTTTATTTAATACGAAATTAGATGGGAAGCCAAGGAATTTGGACAGTGGGAATGTGACATTAATGTGCAATGTCTCTGTGCACTTTAGTGTGGTTCTTTAATGTGTAGGATATCTCAATTTGTAAAAATCTTGCTTTTGTGTCTCTACTATAGGCAAGTTAGTCTCTGAAACAATTAAAATAGATTTCTAGCCTGGTTTAAAATTGAAAGATACAGCCATGCTCAGAACTTCAGAGAAAGAACATGTAAACAGTGAATATAATGGGTTATACAAGAGGTCTGAAAGTTCTAAATTGTACTTTCTAGGATGCTGTTTGAGACACATGTGATGCTCCTACCTAGAACATTCAAACCTGAACAGTTTGGTAGGACAGGTGGCTTTGCAAACCTCCAGTGAAACAATCAACAGTCTCAACACCAATCAGCATGAGAGCATGGCTGAATTTACTATTGAAGTTTCAAGGACAAGTAGCACTGAAGCAAAATTCCAAGTTTTCACATGCTCTTCTCTTGTTCCTTTGAATTGCAGGAGGGTCTCCCCCACAGCCAGTAGTCCCTTCTCATAAAGATAAAGGTGGTGCTCCACCAGTCAGAAGCATTTATGATGAATTATCCAGTCCTGGGCTTGGATCAACACCTCTGTCCTCAAGAAGACCAGTAAGTGTCTTCAGTACTGGCCTGTTCTTAGCACAAGATGTGAGGCAGCTTGCTGCCTCAGTGAATTCTCCAACTTTGTTGTATAAACTGCTGTAGCAAAATGGCTGGTGACCCTTCAGATCATGCTGTTGCTTAGTCTGGGTTGTTCGGTGTAGCTGTTCCTGTTCAGACTAAACAAGAGCTGTGGTCATGAAGCAAATTCCTGTTACTGCCAATTTTCAATACAGTAGGAAATGAAAAATGCAAGTCATGCCCCAGCTGTGCTTTGTACATACAAGTTCAGCTTTGTCAGCTTTTCACTCTCTTGTGAATTTATTGGCCTGCTGATTGCCAGAAGTACTTTCACAATTTGAAAGGAGGTTGTGGCAAGGTGGAGGCTGGGCTCTTTTCCAGGTAATAAGACAAGAGAAAATGGCCTCACGTTGTATCAGAAGAAGTTTAGATTGGATATCAGGAAAAATCTCTTCACTGAAAGGGTGGTCAGGCATTGGAACAGGCCACCCAGGGAAGTGTTAGAATCACCATCCTTGAAAGTGTTCAGAAATGTGTGGAAGTGGCACCTGGGGACATGGTTTGGTGCTCAAGATGGCAGTGTTAGGTTAATGGTTGGAATCAATGATTTTAGAGATCTTTTCCAACCTTAATAATTCTGTGTTTCTGTGATTATCTTGTAGAAGGCAACACAGGCACTTAGGGAAACAGAAGGAATTTTTTTTCTGGGTAAAATATCTAATCAAAGTTTGGGTAGATGGTTGGGGTTAATTTTGAAAGAGGAACACTCAAATTTCTACAAGGTAAATTTTATAATAAGCTCTGCTGCTTAACTGGCAAGTCAAGCATTACTAGGTCCTTTTTCACTGAACTGTTTTGAAGCAAGGAGAGCACTTTTCACTGAATGAGCAGTCTTTCAGTGAAAAGACTGAGAGTGTTGCCTTCTGAAAAGTTTATTCTGGAAGCTGACATTCTCTGTGAAGGACAAAATCCTATAGTGTCTTAAAGGACTGGATGTTAAATTTCAAAAACTGTTGGGCAGCTATCAGAACATGTGTTGCTAGATCTACAGGGTACTCCAGGCTGTTTGATCTTGTATCTAAGAAATGCCACGATTCAGGCTAAAAATAGACTAACATTGTTTTGGGTGTTGAAATCCTATGTTAAAAAGAAAACAACTACTACCATCTAAAGCTCAAAGCATACTTTCCTTCTATGCACTGAATAGTTGACCATTCTAGTAACAGTCTCCATACAAGTGAAGATTATGTTTCCATGATTTCTGAACCCTTTAGGCAGTGAAAATGCTGATAAATTTAGGATACTAATATCTTTCCCATCAGGATGCCCATGAATGTGTGAATTATTACAGTGCAGCAATAGTGACATGACTGTTTTGAGAAGGTAAACTAAAGGGTGTCTGAGTGTTGATACTTTGTTTCACAAAGCATGTGTCAAATATATTGTCAAATAACTTTTCATTAATACCTCTTGGTAATCTTTCATTAAATATACATGCAAATATCCGTTCTTGCTCTTAAAAGTTAGGAATAACTTAAGGCAAGCAGTTAAAATTATGAATGTTTAAATCCTTTGAAAATTACCTCTCTTAATCTGAGCAGTATACCTGTAAGAATGATTTGTTATTTTCTGTATATCAATGCAGGCCAGCTTTACTTTAACACAGAGCCCATCAGTTGGAATTCTGCCATCAACTCCAGGAGCAGGTAGATATCCTGTCAGAATTTCTATTCTCATTCCTTACTGCTTTCTTTAATACAGAAAAATCATCACTGTTCAAGATACATCAGTTGCTTGCTAATTTATGAAGAGCTTGTGTATTTGTTAGCTTTTCAAAAGGTGTATGGGTATGAGTAGGAAATAATTATTCATTCTGAGACTGAGTTTCAAGGAACTTTTCTTGTTCCTTGTTCCAAATGTGGTGTTGAACTGAGCACAGAGGTGGTTGTAATTGAATGAAGAAGCTGAGATTGATGGACTGCCTTCCATCCTTACAAGGTTTGAAATCTTGTGTATGGACTGGTGGCTTCTTGCTGATCTGTGTTCTGTTGGCCTGTTCCTATCTGATAACTGTGTTGAGCTGTTGGTGTTTCCAAGTCAGAGAACACTGGGTTGCTAGGCATAAAAATTTATTAGTGTCTTTGCAGATGTGAAGTTATTATTGACCTACTTTTTCTGTCTGTGAGTAAATCCCCATCAAACTCTTCCATGTACAAGCTAAATGCTTGACACTGAATTTATTCTTTTATTACAAACTTCTGTCTTGCAAAAGAAATTTGTTCAGCAATACCATTTCAATTTAACAGCTTCAGGCATGTTCAGTCCTGCAAGTATTGGGCAGCCTAAGAAGACTACTCTATCTCCTGCTCAGCTAGATCCTTTTTATACTCAAGGTGATTCCCTCACTTCAGAAGATCAGCTTGATGACACATGGGTAACTGTATTTGGGTAAGTTGATTTCCAGAGTATCAGAAAAACCTGGGTGAAATCTTTACAGCATACAAGAAAAATACTTGGGCACTGATGTTGTCTGTCATTGGTGTGTGCTGCAGGAAATACAGCTATTGTTAACATAAGCAAACACATACCTTTCAGTGAGGCATCTTAACTTAAACTAGATGTTATTTTTAATGTGTAAATTTAATAGTTTTCTAACTAGTTAAAAAGGCACCATTCTGTTGTTGGGGTGTGTGGTAAAGTGCCTAGAAGGTGGTACTTCTCAAGTCACTGCTTCTGATGTCATTACAGTGGTCTCTTCTGGATTTCTGTAAATGCTTCATAGGGTTGTATCTTAACACCTGAATTCTTAAACTACTCATAATTTTTTGAGTATTTTTTTCTGTCTTTCAGATTTCCTCAAGCCTCAGCTTCTTATATTCTACTACAGTTTGCTCAGTATGGAAACATATTAAAGCACGTGGTATGTCTTAGTTTGACACTTTTGTCAGGAAACACTGTGAATTAAGCATTTTAAAAACTACATTTCACAATTTTAATCTCATTCAGATGTCCAACACAGGAAACTGGATGCATATTCGATATCAGTCTAAGCTTCAAGCCCGGAAAGCCTTGAGCAAAGATGGAAGAATTTTTGGTGAATCTATCATGATTGGTGTCAAGCCCTGTATAGATAAAGTAAGTTAATAGTTGCTTTTAGTTAAATGTAAGGTGCTCTGCTTTTGGTCTTTATTTTCCCTAACCTCTTGAATTTTTTTTTTTCTTTTGGAATTGCAAATTTTAGTGGCATAATTCAACATGTAAATGATTGTAATGAGGAAAATGCTTGGTGGTCATGTGTACCTCTATGTTCTGTACTGACACACCTTTTACCTTCTGTCATCCAAATGTTTTATCAAAAAAATTTAAATAGTAGATAATTTTAGATGATAAAGATTGGAATACTGCTTTTCAATATTTATTTACATTATATTAACCCTCTATTTAAGAGTGTGATGGAAAACTTTGAAAGAAGCTCTACATCCTCAATGTCTTCGATTTTCACTCCACCTACAAAAGCTGCTGGCACACCAATACAACCTGCAAATAATACTCCAAGGATTTCCACAATGAGGCCTCTTGCAACAGCATATAAGGCTTCCACAAGTGACTATCAGGTATTTTGAGGGAAAAAGAAACGTGTTTTTGTGTTGTCTCCCCTTAGCTCTATGAGGCTCTACAGACATTAACTTCAGTGTGACCTTAGCTTGTATTTTTTGCTGTCAGTTCTTTAATGATGTGGTTCAAGTACAAGTTCAGTCTGTTCAGTCTCTAAAATAATGATAAAAAATACTAAATCAGTGACTTGTCACTTTTCCAGAGATTAAGGGCTTGTTTTGAAAATATTTCAAACACATTTTGTCAAAATATAGTAGCCCTTAGGAAAAGAAGAAATAAAAGGCTAGTGTAAAAATTGTTAACTACATGTTGACTGATTCTCTGTATTTTTTCTTTTTGTTTTTCTCCCTGCCTTCTAGGTGGTTTCTGACAGACAAACTCCTAGGAAAGATGAAAGTATTGTATCTAAAGCAATGGAATATGTTTTTGGCTGGTAATATACAAGAGGAAGTAACACACCAAGCTGGTCAGGATTTGAACTACACTACTGGCACTTGTAGTTAGTTGTATAACTACTGGTGGCAGTATTTTATCTTACACAGCACCTGTTATGCCTTCAGTTTATTCAGAAGACATGTAGCTTGCACTTTAAATGATGGCAGCGTACACATGGTTTTACAGACTGAGTAAGTGTAAATAAAAGTGCTTTATCCCTCTTTGTGCTCTGATGGCATGATTGTGGAAAAAATGTCAGCACTGACTTCTCTGTGCTCTTGTAAGCACCTTCCAGGACTCTCCAGTGTGCACAGAGCACTGTCCATGCCTGCTCTGAGCAGTCCTTGGACACTAGACTGGGCTCTGGGGTCAGCAAACCCCAAACACAGCTGGAGGAAGGAGCAGGGGCTGTTTTGGAGTCATACCCAAAGAGAGAGTGGAAGGGTTTTCTCCCACTGGTCTCACTTGTTTGGTTTCTGACTGTGTGTGAGGCAGGAGCTGTGATTCCTCACTTGTGGGGATCTGAACAGCACCCAGATCCCTGCACTGCCTGACAGCGCTTAGTACGGTGGGATCTGAGCTTCAGCCTCAGCTGCTCCTTCATTTGTTTCATTTTTAGTACATCCAAAGCTTCCTGGAAATCAGGGTGGTTCTGGTTCTGCCCTCTTTCTTTCCCTTTGCAGGGAAGGACCACTGCTGTGCTTTCAAGGAAGCTATTCTTGAATCACTTCCAGTATTCCAAGCTCCTTTGCCCTCAGTGGCTGCTTCCCGTGGAATCCCTCTCAGTTGGATTCAGAAAATACTGAAGTTGGCTCTTCTAAAATCCAGGGTCTTTATCCTACTGCTGACCTTTCTGTGTGCTCAGCAAGACCTTTAACTCCACAATGGTGTGAAGCTGGACCTTCAGGGCAGGGACTTTTCCATCCTGATCTGCCCTTGTTCCTCTCTGCACAAAATGCAGCACAGAAAAAACAGGGCCTTGTGTGCTCCAGGGCTCAGGTTTTGCTCCACTTCAGCTCCACAAAGATACAACTAAGGTGAAGAAGCTGAAATGTTTATTTGTGGAAAGCAAAGCAGGAGATTGAGCTGGGGAGCAGGAGAAGGCAGGGTCTGAGGGCTGCAGGGAGGAACCATTAAAGAGAGGAGGAGAGGCCAGGAGCTACCCGACCTTCCAGGCAAACTCAGGCGTGCCCAGCATCAGCTGTGCCTACAGCTCCAGCTGATCTCCTTGGATCTCGAGGTGATCTCTTGCATGGGGTCTGCTGCTGTCCTGATTCTTTTGATCCAGAACTTAGTACTGCAGCTCTTTCATCGAGCATGACTTGAACTATCAGGTTTGTGTTGGAGGGGCTGTCATCTGTGCTAAGGGCTTGAAGGGCTGAAACAGATAAAAGACTCACAGTCTTAGTGAGGGAACCCCCTGAAAGGACCAGTCCTCCCAGCTCTTGCCACAGCCTGGAGGAAGCAGGAGACAACAGGTGCTGGAAGGTGCTGGCCATGAATTCCCCTCAGACCCCTGAAATGTCTTTGTGCTCTCCCCATATTGCCCCTCGTCTGCACAAGGAACTGAGCCCTCCGCAGCTTCCCCTCCCAGCTCCCACTGAAACCCCGCTGGCCTCACTCACTCTCACAGATGAGCTGCAGCTCTTCCGGCTGCCCCCTCATGAGCATCCCGGCGATTCCTGCGAACACACAGCCTGTCACGGCCCCTGGCCGGGATCCTGCTGCAATGGGGCAGGGAGGGACCGAAACCGGGCTTGTGGCTCACCAATGCACCGGACGGCCGCCTCCCGCACGGGCTCCTGTGGGTGCTCCAGGTACGGCAGCGCCTGCCGCAGGTTCTCGGGTGCTCGGCTCCTGTCCTCCGCCAGCTGGAGAGAGCGGCAGGAGGGCAGGGTTGGCGCGGGCTCGGCC
>JANPWX010017284.1:0-35468 GCA_024734555.1 Trochalopteron elliotii
TATAATTTTTTGAACAGCTCTGCAGAAGAGCCTGATCCCCCCATTTATAGACATTTCTTGAACAACAAAAAGGCAAAACTGAAAGAGCACCCCCCAGTTTTAATTAAAAATTTAGAATCAGGACAGATAGAAGGACCATATAGTCTCATAACATGGGGGAAAGGGTATGTGTGTGTTTCCACAGGTGGAGGACTCAAGTGGATTCCAGCAAAGAACATGAAGCCATACCACGCATCAAAGCCCGCTGACGCCCCCACACCAGCCAGTGACCCCATGAGTGGAAGCCAGGAAGCAAGCACCCAGACCTGAGCTGCGCAGATTCATCAGGAGAAGATGGCCTGCCGGAAACAGCTCAAGCAAAGACTGGACTTTTATTATTTGCGCGAATGCATGTTGTTTTTACCCTTTTGTTTTAGTTTTTGTAGTGAAGCTTTACCTGTAGATCAACCAAAGACAAATGTCTGGGTTGCTTTAGCCAAGTCTGCAGGCTCTGACACCATCTGTCTATCCAACACGAGCCCTGACAAACCCTTTTCAACCTGTCTAGTTGGAATACCCTTCCCAGAAGGTTTTGACGATGTTACTTTTGAAAAATATTGGCCATATGATGATCATCATGTATCACCAACTCCCAGCCAGAGACACCAAACTTATATTGACAATTCTAAGGTTGATAAATCAGACCTTCAAGAGTTAGAAATCCTAGGCTCATTAACTATGGACACCTGTTACCTGTTCCATTTCCTGGGAGAAAACGGCCCTCTCCTAAACGTTACCCCATATCACCTCGCTTATAGCAATATAACTTCTTGGTGTCGTCAAACTAAGCTTCTCATATACGACGAGCCTCATGCAGATCATTTTAACAAACTTCCTATTCGATTTCCCAAAGGAATTTGGCTCATCTGTGGAGACAGGGTCTGGCAAGGGATACCTTCAAAAATAGATGGTGGCCCTTGTGCCATGGGACAACTTACAATAATTGCTCCCCAAGTCAAAGAAGTAATCAAAAAGAAAAACAGGAGAATAAGATCCTCCTGGGGACATCACTTTGAAAGCAACTGTGATAGTGATTTCCACCCTTGGAACTCTGGAAGTTCAATTGCTGCAAGCATTTTTCTACCTCAATTAACTTCTTCAGTAGCATTAGAACAGTTAAACAAGCTGGGGTGTTGGCTCAGCAAAGAAGTAAATGCCACCTCTACTATGATCAGTGGTTTGTTGACAGACGAAGAAGCAGTCAGACATGCCTCTTTACAAAACAGAGACGCCATTGACTATCTTTTATTAGCACATGGACACGGCTGTGAAGATTTTGAAGGATTATGCTGTATGAACCTATCTGATCATTCTGTTTCTATTCATAAACAGTTACAAAACTTAAGAGATTTAGCTAACCAAATTACAACAGATGACCCATCTTGGCTAGACAATTTGTTTGACGGTTTGAGCCTTGCACCTTGGCTAAAGGAACTTTGTAAAATAGGCTTGATTATTTTAATAGTAATAATTGTAGCTTTAGTAGCAATACCCTGTATACTTCAGTGTGTGCAAAAAATAACTAATAAGACAATTTCTAGTATCTTAATTGTTCATCAGAAAGGGGGAGATGTTGGGGAAGATGAATCAGGGAAACCTTATAAATATGATTGCTTAGCAAAAGATTCTGAAAATATGAAACCTATAATCGAAATAGAAATGAAAGCTTGCTTTGAGTTGTAGGATACTGAGCCTTAGTTACTATATAACCTGAAAACAATAGTCTAGCCAGCTGAAGGAGAATCCCTCTTGATTGAACAATACCCTTCTGCTGGCTAAGGAATCCAAAGGTCAATGTAGCAAAAGAGAATAGTCTAATGAGTAGTTTTTAGAGTTTAAAATATAACATAGTATGGTAATGTAGTAGTTCTTATAGGCTGTATGTAGATTCTATAGGGTTTTGTGTCATGTACTGGTTGGTTAGTGTAAATTAGAATATTCAACACAAAAGGAGATATAATGTATTGTAACAAAGACCTCGCTCTCTGACTCTCCTCCTCTCTTGCTCTCTCTCTAGCTCTCTTGCCCCTGCGCTCCAACCCCTGCCACCTCTCTCTGGCTCTCTTGCTCTCTCCTCTCTTACCTCTCACCCTCTTGTTCTCTCTCTCACTCACTCTTTGGGACTTCCCTTCAGCTGAGGCTGGTGGCTGAAGGCAAGGCCCTTCTTACCCACCACCCTTGCAATAAAACCACATGTTCTAAAATATCTCAGGTTGGCAGAGTTCTCTCTCCCTGCTGTCCTCGGATGGTCCTACAGAGTTATCCTGTCCAAGCCCTGGGCTGCCAGCTTTTCCAGGAGTATGCTGTGGGAGAAAGTGTCAAAAGCCTTGCTGAAGTCCAAATAGACAACATCCACAGCCCTTCCTGCATCCACCAGGCAGGTCACCTGGTCATAAAAAGAGATCAGGTTGGTCAAACATGACCTACCTCTCCTAAACCCGTGCTGGCTGGGCCTGAGACCCTGGCCATCCTGTAGGTGCTGCGTAATGACACTCAGTATAAACTGTTCCATTGTCTTGCCAGGTACTGAGGTCAGGCTGACTGGTCTATAATTACCAGGATCCTCCCTCCCACCCTTTTTGTGAATGGGTGTCACATTGGCCAGTTTCCAATCGTTTGGAACCTCACCAGTGAGCCAGGACTGATTGTAAATGATGGAGAGTGGCTTTGCAAGCTCATCTGCCAGCTCCCTCATCACCCTGGGATGGATCCCATCTGGGCCCATAGATTTATGAGTATCCAAGCATCTCAGCAGTTCTCTGACTGCCTCCTCTTGGATAATGGGGGGACCATTCTGTTCCCTGACACCATCAACAAACCCAGGAGGACAGTTGTCTTGAAGGCAAGTTGTCTTCCCACTGAAAACTGAGGCAAAGAAGGCATTAAGCACTTCTGCCTTCTCCTCATCTGCAGTTACTAAGTTCCCTCCCTTATCCAATAGAGAGCAAAGGTTGGCCTTACCTTTCCTTTTACCCTTAATATATTTGTATAAACATTTTTTATTATCCTTTACAGAAGTCGCCATTTTAAGTTCAAACTGAGCTTTGGCCTCCCTAATTTTTTTTCCTACATGCTCTAGCAGCCCCCTTAAATACTTCCTGAGGGACCTGACCCTCCTTCCAAAAATGATACATCCTCTTTTTATTCCTGAGTTCATCCAAAACCTCCTTGCCCATCCAGGCTGAGCGTTTGCCTCGTCGACTCCTCTTTCAGCACACAGGGACAGTCAGTTCCTGTGCTCTCAAAATCTCTGTTTTGAAGAACACCCAGCTTTCCTGAACTCCTTTGTTTTTAAGGGCTGCTTCCCAAGGAACTCTCTGAATAAGTCTCCTAAATAGGCCAAAGTCCACCCTCTGGAAGTCCAATGTAAGAATCTTAATGGTGTTCCTCCTGGTTTCACCAATTATTGAGAACTCCATAATTTCATGATCACTCTGCCCCAGTCATCCTCCAACCACCACATTTCCCACCAGCCCATCTCTATTTGTGAACAACAGATCAAACATAGTTCCTCCCCTGGTGGGCTCACCTACCAGCTGCAACAAAAAGTTATCATCCATGCACTCTAAAAATTTTCTGGACTGTCTCTTTTCTGCTGTATTAAGTTCCCAACAGATGTCTGGCAGGTTGAAGTCACCTACAAGAACAAGGGCTGATGATTGTGAAACATTCTCCAGCTGCTTATAGAATAAGTTGTCCACCTCTTCCTCCTGGTTGGGTGGATGATAACAGACTCCCAGTAGGATGTCAGCCTTGTTGGCTTTCCCCTTAAATCTTACCCATAGGCATTCAACTCCATCTTCATTAGTTTCAATACCTATGGCATCAAAAGCCTTCTTAATATAAAGGGCCACCCCTCCACCTCTTCTCCCTTTCCTGTCTCTTCTGAAGAGCTTGTAGCCATCAAGTGCAGTGCTCCAGCTATGTGAGTCATCCCACCATGTTTCTGTGATGGTGACTACATCATAGCTTTGCTGTTGCACCATGACCTCCAGCTCTTCCTGTTTGTTACCCATGCTGCGTGCATTGGTATACATGCACTTCAGCTGGGCTACTGATTTCACCCCTAACTCAGGCTTAGCACCCTTGGGCCTGCTTCCAGGCAGCCCAGCTGCATCCCTTTCCCCCTTCAAACCTAGTTTAAAGCCCTCTCAATGAGGTCTGCCAGTTCCTGAGCTAAGAACCTTCTACCCTTAACAGAGCAATGTATCCCATCTGGTTCCAACAGAGCAGGTGCCATAAAAGTTGCCCCATGATCAAAGAATCCGAAATTTTGTCGATGACACCAACCCTTAAGCCACTTGTTAATGATGTGAGTTCTCCTATTTCTTCCATCATTTTTCTCTGCCACCAAAGGGACTGAGCAGAACACTACCTGGGCCCCTGTCTTATCAACCACTTGACCCAATGCCCTAAAGTCCCTTTTAATCGCCTTGACACTCCTCTTTTCAATCTCATCACTGCCAGTCTGGAGTATCAGCAGTGGGTAATAATCAGAGGGCTGAATCAGCCCAGGAAGTCTCTCAGTAATATCCTGTATCCAAGCCCTAGGGAGGCAGCAGACTTCCCTGTGGGATGGGTCCGGGTGACATATGGGGCCTCTGTTCCCTTCAGAAGGGAGTCGCCTACTACGATTACCCTTCTTTTCTTCTTGATGTTAGAGGTGGAGATCCGTCTTACAGATGAATTCAAATTAGGAGGCTCCTTGGGCAGATAATTTCCCTCTAAATCATCTAAATCATCTGGCTGGCTCTCTAGATCCAGGGCCTCATACCTATTCTGAAGTGGCACCTGGCTAGGGGATGGGGGTCGGGAGGAGTTTTTATTATTACCTCCCCGAGCAGGGACCCTTTTCCACTCCCCTTCATCTACCAGGTGCTCTTCTATTGCCTGAGAGTGGGAGGCATACGGGTCCTCTGAGTCTAGATGGGCCTCCCTTAAAGATGGAAGGGCTGAACTCGACCAGTGTATTTCCCTTTCACTTTCCCTGATACTCCTTAATCTTTCAACTTCCTCCCTAAGTTCGGCCACCAGTGAAAGGAGGTCATTCACTTGCTCACACCTCAGGCATGCCTCCTTCACAACATCCCCTGAGACAACCGATAAGCTCAAACACTTCGGGCAGGAATGGGTCTGTACGGACGCATCCTTTTTGGAGGGCTCCACTTGGTCACATACACTAGTACCAACCACAGTTTTCGAGCGTGTTGAAACCATTACTAACAGAAATCCCAAGACCAGCCAGCCAGTAGAAACACCTTGAACAACACACAGCACTCCTTACCAGCAAGAGAACTTGCAACCCTGCCTGCTTGCCCTGGCTGCGCAAACTGCCGTGGCCACACCCCAGAGACCTGCCACGCCCCTGTTTGCCCGCTCCTGTTCACCGCGCTCCAGGTCACCGCGCTCCCTAGAGACCTCTTATAATGGGCCACTCAGCAACTCAGGAAGCTCCACCCCTCGCTCCTGAATGACTCACAACTCAATAATTCATAAAAATATAACTATATATTATATAAATAGATCTATAAATGCATGTTTGAATTGTATATATTTAACAGTGTGTTTATGTGTATACATAATTACTCTATATTCTCTACATGTATATAAAAATGTTTATATACCTATTATATTTATCTCTAAATATATTTATATATATTTAATGTCAGATTTAGTATTCTGTGAATATTTTAACAATCTAATTAAATAAATATTGTAATATATATATCTTATATATATATAAACCCCAATATGTATCTGAGTTATATTCATATATAAAAAATTAAATATATGTCTTGGTTTGAAATTGGCTTGATTCATCCGATACTGCCGGCAGTGCACCGTCAAGGTAGCAATTGGTACTCATTGCTCTTCTACCTTCAGGAGTCCTACTGCAGATGGGTTCTCTGATAGTCCAGGCAAGGTGTTCAATTGCCTAAAGCCCTCTGCCTCCACAGCAGCTATTCCAAAAGCCCATCTGAGTCCCTCAGGGTCTTTGTAATAGCCATTCCTGAGGAAGTCTATGCCCAAAATACACGGGGCCTCTGGGCCAGTCACAATCGGATGTTTCTGCTGCTCCTTCTCCGTCAGGCTCACCTCAGCTTCCAACAAGGTCAATTGCTGCATTCCCCCTGTCACCCCGGCAATGGAAACAGGTTCTGCCCCCACACATCCTGATGGCTTTAGGGTACACTGCGCCCCAGTATCAACCAAAGCTTCGTATTTTTGTGGCTCTGATGTGCCAGGCCATTGGATCCACACCATCCAAAAGACCTGGTTTTCCCGTGCCTCTTCCTGGCTAGAGGCAGGGCCCCTCTAGTCCTGGCTACCATTTCCTTCCTGGGCATACATACTAGAGGTTCCTTCAAGGGGATCTGACAGATCATCCTCACTTCTGTAATACCTGGGAGCTTGATCATGGGAGGCTGAGGCTACCTTCATTTTAGTGGAACTCCCTCGGTGAGTGTTTCTCTCCTTGAGCTCATGCACCCGTGCTGCCAGGACAGAAGTGGGTTTCCCATCCCACCTTCCCATGTCTTCCACATGGTTGCGCAGGAAGGACCACAGGTCAGCTCGTGGGGTGTACCCTCTCTCTTTAGCTGAGGGACGTTGGGCTCTGACTTTGGGGCCTGTAACTCACACTGGTGCCATATGGGAACTGTTCCTCCTCATCTCCTCCCTCACCTCCCTTATCTCCTCTTTGAGTTCCTTAACCACAGCAGAGACATGAGCCTGCATTGGGCCACTGATCATACTCTTGTAATTTCTAAGCTTGTTGGTGACAGAACCCACTCTCTCTTGGTTATCTTTGGCATTAATTGTTGCAATGGCAATGAAGGTGGTGTATTGAGATGGCCCTAGACTTGTTAGATTACACATTTGCCCTGTGCACCTAACCTTGTCGGGGTCATTATCATGCTGTCCACCCCTCCCAAAGAGTATCTCCAATACCGCCACTTCTCTCAGCTATTGTATCCCTTCCTCAAGGGTCTTCCAGTCCATTGTATGATGATGCTCCTGCATTCTCTCTCTATGGACAAACCTCTCTCTTACACTCACTAAAAGCCACTCCCAGAGGGAAAGGGACCCTGGCTCCCTTACGAATACCTGATTCACACCTCAGTCCTAGGTCAAGGGTCCCAAATTCCTTGCCTCACCACTATCCAGTTGCACACCTGTACCCATAAGGTCCCAGACCCGAAGCAGCCAGGCTGTATAAGCCTCACGCCCCCATCGTGCAATGTCTTTTTGCAGATTATGGAGACTTTCATATGACAGGGACTCGGTGATGATCTCAACCTGTGGCTCCCCTGTGGGTTGTGAGTGCCCTCCTTTCTTATCCTTATTACCTGGGTGCTCTGATTTCATCTTATATTTCTTTGTTTCCGCAGGAGAGACTGCTGCTGGCTGTGACTGCCCCTGTGGTTCAGCTGGAACCTGGACAGTTGTAATGTCTGTGGGTTCCATTGCTGCACCATCAGACTCTCTCTTTACAGGGCAGGGGGAGGGTTTCCCACCAGCTGGGGCTAATGAGGCCACCACTGGGGAAATGTGCTCCTTCAGCATCTGGCCCATCTCACATATCTCCTTCACCCAATCTGGGTGGTTAATTTCTAAGGTGGGCTGTGGGGCAGGGTCAGACTCTGAGGCAGTATCCCTAGACTGTGGGCCCGTTTCAGGCTCTGGGACAGCATCCCTATTCTCTTGGGGTAGGTATCAGGGTGGTTATCCAGGTCAATCTCCCCTTATCTCTGAATGCTAAACAGAACAGGCATATCTGCAACACCAGCCAGTGTATGATATCATGTTATAAGTTAACACAGTTTGGTTTTTGGTTAATGAAATATTGCCCTGCTAGAACCTGAAATTTTGTTTTGGAAAGGACAGGGACCTATCAGGCGCCAGTTCTTGGATTGACATGTGTCCTGGGTTGACGGTGCCTCCTATCCCAATCGTGCAGCTTTATCTCTATGTACTGCACTGTTATGTCTGACAGCTGCCCCCCTCCCCTCGGTGGGGTGTTTGCGGCGGTGCTACTTGTGCTTTTGGCTTTTGGCTGCTTGCTCGGCTTGGCTGCAGGCTTTGCTTTGCTTTGCTTTTACTGCTGCTGCCTTTATTGCGCTGCTTTCGTTTTTTTTCCTTTTTTTTTTTCTCTCCCTTTCCCCCCCTCCCCCCGAAGATCATTGGACCGGCTCCGGACCTGACNGGGGGGCTCCTTCTGGAGACCTTCCCCTAATTTGTCCTAAACCAGGACAACATGTATTTTGACCACTGAGAAAATGGAAGGTGACTTTTGGTAATACCCATATAAACTGAGTGTGCCCAAGCCAAGCCTCTCTCTTACTTCAGGCCAGAGAAAGTAACACAGCCCTGAGGGAAGGCCCAGACTGGACAGGCCCCGCTGCTCCTCCCCTGTGGAGGGAGCCAGCCTTGGTCTTGCCATGCCTCTGGTCCCCCATCAGCTGCTGGAGGTGGGGGTGGAGGCTGCAGCTAAGATCCCTGACTGCTGGAGCTGCTCTGAGCTGCTCTGATCAGTGTGAGTTTCTTCCCCTCCTTCCCCCATCTCTGCAGCCAGGGGGGCCTTGATGTCAGCCACAGCTCAGAGAAAAAGACCTGAGCAAAATTTAACTCTTTCTTGGCACAGATGAAATTTCCAAAGCCCTAACTTTTCCCTAGTGTGAAAGATGACCAAATTGGAGACATGTAAAGAGACAATATGGAGATCTCAAAGTCAGTAAAGGAAGAGTGACCTCTTAAGTGGAAGAGATGACAAGTAGCCTTAGTTCTAGGCTGAAAATCTCCTATGAGTTATGGTAACAGACTGTAATATGAATATGCTAGAATAATCCTTTAAATCGTAAACAATATGAATTGGGGAGATGATTTGTGGATTCTTTTGAGCAAAAGTATCTGTGATTTACTAAGTGAATATTGAATTAGAAGTTGTGATTTGGGTAGTGTAGTAAAGCATCTCCCACACACCCAGCAAGTGTGTTACATATAGGGAAAGTTTAAGGCTTACCCCTTAAGGTAAAGAACCTAGATTCTTCCATATCCTCCTGAGAAGGATTGGCTCAGGGCCAAGAGAGAAGCATCTATTGGATCTTGTCACTGTTCTTCAAACCCTGTATCCCTCTCTATTGGCTGCAAGCCAGGTTATCCCTCCTAAAACATTCAGTATTTAAGAAAGAGCACAAAAGGAAGGAAAGGCTTTTCGAGATGTTGTAGCAGGGTGTCTGAAGTTTCTCAGGCACCTGTGCATGGCTTATTATTTGTTTTCTGTTACATTTGTTATTTTGGTTTTTTTTTTCTTTATTAAACCTTTTGATTTACAAAACACCTTCGAGAAGCAGTCTCGCTCAAATTAATTATAGCCACCTTTCTGCCAGACTGGACCCTCAGAGTGTGAGTCAAACCCACAGGGTAGTCCCATGAGAGGTTTGAACAGAAAGAGATGAGAAAAAGCCCCCTGTAACACCAAAAGAAGTGAGAAGACATCTCTATTCCCTGAGTTGAAGAATCCTTTGCCTTTGAAGTTGCCTATCTTTAAAAAGTGCCACCCCAATATAAATATGTGTAAGTCTACGGCCCATATGTGTAGTCACAGGAAAGGCTACATATGAGAAGTTCCACAACTGCAGAAGTTTCCTGGGTGAGCTGCTTTTGTGTAAGTTAAAAGCCACAAGCAAACTCTTTCTCTTGTGGAAAGTTACCAAACAACAGGAGAAACTTCTCTCTCTCAAAGAATGAATAAAACACTGTCCTATAAGTAGTACTGACCTAGAGTTCTGAGTTTTGCCTCTTTACATTGTTTGTAAAAAATGAACAGTTTGTAGTAAGAGAAAGAGTTGGTTTAGAAATTTCATTTGTGATTTTTTTCCTTTTCTTATTTTCTTATTCATAATGTGTGTTAATAAAATCAATCTGTTTACCTTAAGTTGGAGCCTGTTTTGCCTTTTTCTCCAAAATCCTATCTCCCAAAAGTAAAAAAAAAGCAGACACTAAATTCAGCGAACATAAAACCACTACATATCATTAGCATTTAGAGAAGATTTGAACCCTTCGAAAACTGGTGGGGTAGACCCAAAGAGCTGGGTGAAGGGTTGGGAAAAAATTTCCCCCAGTGTCATTTTCTCACAGTAGGTACCATTATTAAAGTAACTCCAAAAACATACAGTGTGTGATAGCTCTGAATCCATGTGCCTACCTTCCAGAGGAAGTTAAAAATCCATGAGTTCCTCACCTTATTAACCCATAAAGCAAACTGGATAACAGCCACAGTAGCCTTAGTTATAGGACCATGTTTAGATAAGGGCCTGTAAATGGGAGAAATATAGCCACGACCACATGCCACCCAAACCAGGGTAAGCTAGACCATATGATGCCACCTAATGAGGTTTCTATATGCAGCACACAAAAAATTAGGTCACTCAAGAACTGTTATCCTTTTTCACCCTTTTTCTCTTGATGCCCTCATGCCTCACGTTGGGAGCCAAAATCAGTCCTGGTTTGGAAAGACAAGAGTCTGCTAAGGAAGACAGAAGCCTCCCTTGAAATGGAAAATATAAACTCCCTCCCTCCAAATTATAATTTTGAAATTAACGGGTTCTCAGGCAAAGATATAGGGATAGGAATAACAGTCCTTTACTAGGAAAATTAAACTAAAAAATGCAGTAGCACATAATAAAACCACTGACAGAGTCAGAATACAACCTGACACCCTGTTGGTCGGGGTGTTGGTAGCAGTCCAATAAAAGAATGGTGGCTGCAGTTCTCGAGTGACAGATGTGGTTCTATTGAAGCAGTGATCCTGTAGAAGGGTGTAGGTTTCCTCTGAAGGTCCAGTGGTGGTGAGATAGGTCCAGTCTTCCTCTGGGAATCCAGTGGAAACAGGTTGTCCTGGTGTTCTGACTCTCAGATTTTATCCAGGTAGAAATGCTTGGCTCCTCCCACTGGGTGGAGCATCTCACAATGGGATGATGTAATTTTATCAATCATCCAGTGAGACTCAATGTTCCATTAACAGAAGATATCCCCCAGAGGGAGGATGGGTCATGGAAGAGATAAAGAACACTGCCCCACTTGGTTTTAACAGCTGGCCCATTAACAGAAGATCCCCCCCGCCTCCCCAGATGGTAATAGAATACATACTTCTGGTTACATCTTGCATTGCAACCTAAGACAATATATCATATACTATATATACTTATATTATATATATATCAGATATTTATATATATATATATATTATTTTAGAGAGATGTATATTTATGTATAACATGTCTTTTTCTGTATTATATATTCAATATTATGTAAAAATATATATTTGTAAATTTTTTATCTATATTTTAGAGAGATCTATATGTTTATATCAATATTCTGGATATTATATATATCTTATATTTGAGATCTATATATAAAATATATAGAAATAATGAGCATTATGTAGGCCAGCGTTACATGTTGCTTTATATAGTGTATATACATAAATATAGCACAATATATAAAATAAACATATATTATATATTTGATATTTTTACATATGCAATGTAATATATTATCTATATATTGTATAATACATAATATATATAGTATAAAATATATATTTAAATACATAAATATAGCACTACACATAATATACATAAACTATATATTATATATAGGAATATACATATAAGATTGCTGTGGTTTAGGTTTGCTTATCCGAGTCACGGCACCATTTATGGGGAGGTTTTACATTTGCCGAATTTGTTTGCTAACTGAGAGATAGGATTTTGGGAGAAAAAGGCAAAAGCAGGCTCAACTTAGAAGCAAAAACAGATAGATTTTATTAACATACACTAAGAGGAGGGGAAAAAAATAAGAAAAGACAAAAAGAAACCAATGTGGGGTTGCAGGATTTTGTTTTAAAAGTTTACTATAAGTTAGTATAGCTCTAGTTACCCCATAAGGGCCCCTTGTCTTGGAGTTTTCTCTTATCATAAGTTGATAAGGGTTTCTATGCCTCTCTGGTCTTTGCCCAGAGACTGTTTCCTATTGGTCCTTTCCCAGTGATGATCCCTGCCCATCCTCTCCAATGTATCCTTCTTTCCTCTGTCCATCACTGAGTCCTTATCTCCAAGGTCCAGAACCTTCGAGGAGATTTGGCCAGCAGTCAGCAGTTTCCCCCGAGACCCCTCCCCAAATTACCTTTGATTTGTTAGTAGTTAGGTAATTCAGTTGGCATTTGTTGCTTTGCTTTGTTTCATTGGTTTATAGTTTGTACCCACCCCTTGAACTTGTCCTGGACAAAACCCCCCTGCGGCCCAGGTCCGGGGTCTCTCCTGAGGCACTGGGCCTGAGGTAAGGGGTTCCCCTGGGACCCCTGAATAAACCTCTGTTCCCCGAACCTCTGAGAGTCCCCTCTTTCATTCATACCACGGCCGTGACAGCGAAAGTCGAGGTGCTGTAGAGCCAAGAACTCACAAATCGGATCTGTTGTGGCGTATCAGAGCTACCGGGTGGTCCAGCCAATCAGCGGGCTGACCAAAGAGATACGCACCCCAACAAACCAACACAAATTAATTTTCTAAAAACCAACCCTCTCACTACAAACTGTTCATTTTCTACAAACAATGCAAAGAGGCAAAACCCAGAACTCCAGGTCAGTACCACTTATAAAACAGTCTTTCATTCAGTCTTTGAGAGAGAGGTGTCACTCCTGTGGTTTGGTAACTTTCACACAAAAGCAGCCCGCCCAGGAGAATCTGCATTTGTGGAAGTTCCCCATATCACGTAGCCTTTCCCATGACTACCTATGGGCCATGGATTTCACAAATTGGGGTGGTACCTTTTAAAAATGAGCTGCTTCAAAAAACAAAGGATCTTTTTCAACTCAGGGAACAGAGATGTCTTCTCACTACTTCACTGGCAGAGGGCTTCTTCTCATCTCTCTCTGTTCAACCTCTCATGGGGACACAAAAATATTTACTCAGTTCATCACAGATACCTTTGCTCAAATCCACAAATCATCTCCACAATTTATATTGTCCACGATTTAAAAGATTATTCTGTTACCAAAATCCAGAGGAGATTTTCAGCCTAGAACCAAGGCAACTCATCATCTCTATCACTTAAAAAAGTCACTTTTCCTTTACTGACTTTGAGATCTCCATATTGTCCTTTTACATGTCTCCAATTTGGCCTTTTCTCTCATCTCCGAGAAGGGTTAGGGTTTAAAGTCCCAATCTGTGTCAGGAAAGAGTTAAAGCTTGCCCAGGCCTGCGGTGGTCAGGTGATCTCTGCGCAGCAGCCGCAAATGTTCCAAAGCCATGCCGGTGGGGGGGAGGCTGATGGATACCTTGTCTTCCATCCCTCGATCTGATGGCGCCAGCCACTGGCAGCTGCTCTCTGTAAGGCCCAGCGTAGAGTGGGAGAGATCCTACCCTCCCCCCGGGCCAGGGGTGCCGGCAGCCAGGGAGGCCCAGGACATGGTCCTGCCACAGCCCAGCCCTGATCCCTGCCGCGGCCCCAGACACGCCGAACTGCAGCCCTGCCTCCTCTGCGGGCAGCAGCTCCTGGAGTCCCGGCTGGCTCCGGCCACCCTGAGGGCAGCCAGGGCCTAAGCCGGGCTCTCCCCAGCTGCCCACGATGTTACCTGCTTGCCGGACAGGGGAGAAAGAGAGCGTCTCCAACCCAGCTTCAGCTTTTATATGGGTATTACCAAAAGTCGCATTCTGTTCTCTGAGTGGTCAGAACTGCATGTCAACCCAAAACCTGCCCCCCCCCCATAGGTCCTTGTCCTTTCTATAGAATTGTAAGGTCCTAGCAGGGAGATACTGTTTCAACCCATGACAAAGATACATAATAATAATATAAATATTATATATTTATATAAAATATATATGTAAAATATATGTAGATAGAGGTATAGCTATAGATGTGTGTGTTTATAAAAGACAGCTATGATACATGTGAGAATTGTTGTGTATTATAAATTGCTTTGTATCTTTATTATAGATTATACAATACCTAGTATAAAATATATATTATATAATGTAATATATTGTATCTGTTATACTAAATAGATATATTAATGTATTCTATTCTCTAGAGGCTCTACACAAGGTGGGGTGTTGACACACATGGTTAGAAATTAGGGGGTATTGATTAGAAATAGACATGGTATTGCTTAGTAGCTGCTGCATTTTTTACAGTATTAGTTGCTTGTGAGAAAAAGACGGTGTACATGCAAAAGCAGCAGGAAGGAATGCAAGGATATGTAATAAGGAGAAGGATGTTCAGTGGAACAGGACAGAAGTATGCTGAACTCCCAAGGATACTGAGATAATGGAGCTCCTTGGACCTCCAGAACCAGAGGACATCAGCCTTATGGTTTGGACTCTGACCAAACAACCAGTGAGCATGTGCAAGAAGATGGGGTGAGAAGGTCACCCCGAGGAAGACCACGTTACTTCATAATCTACCACCACCGAGACAACCACCAGAGACAAGTGCGCAGGCGCAAAGGACTGATAAGAGAGTTAGCATACGAAGCTGGACAGGGAGAAGCCATGGAATGAATATGCATAAGGGGTATTTTGAAACTTGATGCATATGTAATGATTTAGAGGATAAAAGAGAACGCGGGAGAGTGAGTGAGTTCACATGCCTTTGGAGGAGCTATCCCTGTGCACACAGCTGATGAATAAACTACATACCTACTTTAAAACTAATTTTGTCTTTGAGTTCTAGAGTTTTCCACCCATCAGTGTGAGCCTGTGCATGCAGAAACCAGACTGGGAGGGTTGGTCCAATATGGAACATGTAATTAGAAATAGTGTCCTGATATAGCAGCACAGCCCATACCCACAGCAGTTATAGAATGGTGCATGAGGCAATAATCAATAAAATACCAATAGACAGGGCAGCTCCAAACCCTGCTGTGATTGTTCTACAGGAGGTGTTGTTATAAATGGAAATGAGTTTCTGAGGGGTGCATTCTAGATGTGGCTGTTTAAATGCATAAATATAAAATATTTTAAAAATTTAACATGAGAGGGTATCACATAGCTCTATTTATATAGAAATATATAAATATGAACAGTGTATTTGTGAGAACAGGGTCTTTGAGAGCATTGGTGTGGTCAATTAAAAAAACCCCACATTATTTGGTTTATATGGGTGTGGTGGTTTAGCAAGAAAGTGATTTTTCAGAAAGTTGTAGCAAAACCAGTCAGTGACTGGCTTTAAAACTGACAGCTAATATAGCCACTAGAGAAATGATATATCTCTCCAAACACACACAGGGTTAAATATCAGAAGATCCCGGGAAACTGCCTTTTTTCCCCTCCCTACCTTGGAAGAGGTAAGCTGGCCCTGGCTCCTGGCACCTGGGACGGGGAGGGGGGGCCAGGCCCAGCCGGCCCCTGCTCAGGACAAGCTTTTCCCAGGAAGCTGCTGAGACCAGTGACTCCCAGGCTGGGGGAGAGGAGGAGAATATACCCCTGTCCCAGCCCGGATTGGGTTTCCAGCAGCTATAAAACATCCTACCACTAAGCCTCGAGGGCCGAGCCCCCCCTCCAGTGACTCCTGGGCAAAAAAAGAGAAAAAGAGAAGAGCCCAGCCGCTCAAGAGATCATGCTAGCTGAGACCAAAGGCAGCCCTGCAGCTGGGCAAGGGGCCCTGCAGCAGCCAGAACCCAAAGACTCTGTCCCAGCCCAGTGAGGCCTGACCCTACCACCTTTGGTTACTGCCAAGAAGAACCATCATGCCCTTTATTACCAAAGAAAGATGTTAACTCTTTCCTTACACAAATAAAATTCCAAAGCACTAATCCTTCTCAGAGTGAGAGGAAAGGGACAGAGTGAACCATAAAAAAGCACTGCATAAGACAAAAGTCAATAAAAAAAGAAAGTTAAGTCATAAGTAAGAAAAAGGATTAAAGTTACCTCGTTTAAGCTAAACTTCTCTTATAAACCATAGTAATAAACTATAATATATTAAAATATCCCTTTAAACCATAAAAAATATACATTTTAAAAAGATGATTATTCAAATTTATAGATTTGAACAAAAGTATCTGTAATTGACTAAGTAAATATTAAATTAGTGGCTGTGATCCTGTGATCCCATAAAATGTTTGAACAGAAAGAGATAAGAAACCCTCTGTATCAGTAAAGAAGTAAAAAAAAAATCTCTGTTCCATAAGATAAAGAAAATCCTTTACCTTTAAAGTTGCTTATCTTTAAAATGACACCCCAAAGCATCCATGACCCATATGCAATCATTAAAAAGCTACTAACAGGAGAAAAATTCAGTTTACAATTTTTTTTTCCAAGCACCTGTAGATTTGTAACATAAAAGACACCAAAAACCTATTTTCATACAGCAATGTCTCCATAAAAGTTCTGACTCCTCTCCTTAAGAAATAATAAAAATTATTTTTAAATAGCGAAACTAACTAAAAATCACAAGTTTTATTTCTTTATGTTACTAGTAAGAAAGTAAACAGTTTATAAGAAAAGTGTTTTAAAAGTTTCATTTTAATTCTCATTTTCTTTTAATGTATGTTAATAAATCTATCTTTACACCCCCTTAAAATTTAAGCTTACTTTACTTTTTCTCCTAATCCTATCTCACAACAAAGTTCCAGTAAACACTCAAACCACTACAATGGGCAAATGGTCGGTGCTGCAACTTAAAAATTGGTGTGGGAGAGGGGCTGAGACTGTAAACACAGGGACCTATAGAAATGAGGAAATCACCAATAGGTGGGTGTTGGAGTCCAGGGCACAGGGAAAACCCCCTCAAATTGCCCTGGGGGGTCCGAGACCCTTGCTGGGACCACAGGAAAGCATTGCCTTTGACCTTAGTCGATGGGAAAAACTGCCAACACCTATGGATGAAATGAAAACAACAAAAACTTAAGTTAGATAGTAGTTTAGTTTGTTGCAGGGTGAAAATTTGTAGCTTTGGGTTTTTAGAATGGAAGTAGATAGAAACAAGATGGAGAATTTTGGGCGGTGTCTTAAGTTCTTCTTCTACTCCATCTTCTGCTGTGACGGTAGCACAAAGACATTGGTAGAACGTATGTGATGTAGAAAACTGCGTGTCTAGAATGGGTAGTAATTATTGGTACAAAACTGTAAATATAGTACGTTTTAAGAGTTAATTGGATTAGAAACCTGTAAAAGACTTTGAAGACCAGGTCTCGTGTTCTTGGCAGCGGTGTCTTTCAGCGCATTAAGCCTGGTGTAGGGCGGTGTGCAGACTTTTGAGATAAGAAATTTAATAAACACCTTTTAAGACTGAGCTGCAAGTTCCACTCTTCTTTCAAACCCTGGCACAGGACTTTGAAAAGGAAAAACCCCCTAATTAGGGGGATCTTAGACTTGAAATACAAGATGTGGGTGTATAATACAAGTGTATAGGAATATTTTATATAAAATGTGTTTATATAAAGGTATTATATATTCTATACAAAAGTTATTGATATATATTACATGTATTATATCTATTTATATGTATTACTATATATATTTCTATATATTATATGTTTTTATATATTTATATCTTTATTATATATTGATATATATATTATATATTGGGATATAAAATACATTAATTATATGCTTGACATTATAATGGTTATATATTAATGTATACATTATGACATATACCATAAAAATATAATTTATATTATATAATAGTGTTTCTGTGCACTAGTGTGTATTCTCCATATACTTACACTATATTCTACATATTTTATGTTTGTATATGATATAGATGTTATATGCAAAAGGTATTTATATATTATTATATAAAAATAATTATATGCTTTGCATTATCTAGCATATGATTGTCATTGTATATTTTAGAATGTGTGCATAATATATAAAATATAATTTATATATGAAGTGTTTCTGTGCATGCATAATTAACTACTGTGTATTCTCTCTATATATTCGCTATATTCTATATATTTTATATATGTGTGTACGCAAATATGTATGTATATATAAATATCTATGCATGTGTATAGTGTCCTGGGTTGCAGTATAAGATATGCACAAAGTATTCTATCACCATCTTCATGAACTGTTGAAACCAATTGCTGAAGCAGTGTTCTTCCAGATTTCCCCCTCCCTCTTCTGTTAAGGTGTCTCCTGCTAATGGGTCTTCTGCTAATGGGTCTTTTGTTATTGGGTCTTCTGTTTATGGCCTGCTGCATGACTCATAGGTAACTCCCTCCGGGAGTTATCTCTCTTTAATGGGCCATCAAGGACCCCCTGTATGACTCATTATCCGATTGTGAGATGCTCCGCCCAGGGGGAGGAGCCAAGCATTCTCACCTGGATATAATCTGGGATTTGGGACAACACGGGGGACCTTACCCACTGGATTCCCAGAGGATCAGAGCTACCAGACCTTTCTACGGGATCACTGCTTCTGTCATCCCACTCAGGTTGTATTCTGACTCTGTTAGTGGTCTTTTGTATTATTGCATCTATTTTATTTTATTTTATTCTTTTTTTTCTCTTCTTCCTATTAAATTGTATTTCTGACTTGAAGCCTCTCACTCGTTTTGCTTTCAAACCACTACAGTATAGACAAATGTATATATATTAAAAAAAATAAGTGTCTGGGTGAGTTTTGAGTGTACAAGGCAATTACATGTGTGTGTATATGATAAATATCTAACACATTGTCCTGGTTTAGGGCAAATTTGGGAGAAAACCTCCGAATGGGGTCCCTCCAGAATAGCAAATTCAAGCGGCCCCTCCCCCAACTGGTTCAGGAAAAGATTTCCTTGGAGAAAAGTAGAAAAAACTATTTAACAAGCAAAGTATCCACAAGCATAAAAAATGAATAATATGAAACAATAAAACCTTTTGCTGTTCAAAGAGATGGCAAATTCAGAAAGTCCTTGTCGTGGAGTGTAGCTCGGCTCACTCAGTCTCTTATCAGACCCTCCAGCGCTGGAAAATGCCGAGGCCCAGGCCTCAGTGGGCCACAGGTACGAGCTCCTGGTGCTCTTCTGGGTTTTCAGTCCAGAGCAGGTTTGAACAGTTCCAAGGAAAGGAAAGAAAAAACCAGTCTAGGGAACTTCTCTGCCTCAGCTAGCTAAAAAACAACTAAAAGCTAAGGAGATCTCTGTCCATGCTGCAGACAACACAGTCCAGGAGGAGAATGTGGAGGAGTGAGTGCAGTTTCTGGAAACAAACTCAGCGCTTCTCTTTCTCCCTGCTTCTCTCTCAGAATCGGTCTTAAAGGTACAGAACACAATATTCAACATAAACAGAATAGACGATTGGGGATACAAGCATTATAAAGTCACCCTAGAACACACATATATACACATATATATATGAAACATACAAATATATATAAACAATATATGTATATATAGGTGCGTATATATAGATTATATATAAATTAATATTAAAATACATTAAAAAATATAGAAAATATATAGAAAACCCCCTGCCCCCTCCCCGGGTGTGTGCACAAGACACCAAGGCCGGGTTACAATCACTCTCCACTTTATTTCCACACTCTTGAGGCCCAAACGGGGCCTTCCTGCCCACTCCCACCATCTGGAGTCTGTGTGAATCCCACAGGAAAAGCTCAATGAATCCCACAGGAAAAGCTCAATGAATACCATGGGAAGGGCTGTGGGCCCTCACAAGGCATCATAGTCGTTGTCGTCCTCATGCTTCCTCTTGAGCGGGTTGGGGTCAGCGGCGCTGGGCGGGACCATGTTGGTGGTGATCAGGATGTTCTTGGGGCTGATCAGGGAAGAGTTGATGATGACGTTCTGCACCGTGGGAGTGGTGGGAGTGGCTGTGGGAATAATGGAAAGGGTTCACTGAGAGCTTGGAGCAATCCCTGCATTATTCCAGGCTCATAAAGCACCGCGTTGCCAGAACATTCTGGGGGGTTCAATCCAAGAGGGAGGATGGGGAAATGCTGGAGGGGGTGAGGACACAAGGGGAAGAGGGAAACAGGAGCCAGGGTGGGAGGGAGCTGCCCAGGATGGCGATGTTCTGGCTGCCACTGCTGTGCTGGGAATGGGAATTAACACTGGAAATTCCTGGAATGAAGGAAAAGGAAAGAAATTCCCACACCAGCTTGGCCAGAGCAGCTGTGGCTGCCCCATCCCTGGAAGTGTTTCAGGCCAGCTTGGAGCAGCATGGAAGGTGTCTCTGTCCATGGCAGGGGGTGGGACTGGATGAGCTTCTCCCTCCCAAGCCAGGCACCCTGTGGCTGTGGTTATCCCTGTTTCCATCCCCAGGAATCCCAGGAATACCTGACTTCCCAGCAGGCTGCGAGGACGGGATCTGGACAGTGAAGCGCTGCCCCGCCAGCGACACCGGCGCTCCCACCTTGGCTGACACTGACACAGTCTGGGCTGAGGGGGTACCTGGATTCAACATAACCCCACCAAAATAAATCCAAATAAATCCATAAACACTCCTAAAACTCCCTCCCAAGTGGAACCTGTTATTAGACACAGTGGGAATGCACAGGAACACAAGGACACCAGATATAAGGAGTCAGATTTCTAGGCAGAGCTGCACATTCATCATTTCCCCACATTTACCCCAACCCTACGGAATCCCAGACTATAAACACACACTAATTTTTAGGGCACGGCTCTAAATTTTAAGATCCTTTTAAAAATGGATCTTTCCCAGTGCTATTTAATTCAGCATCATACTGACATTGAGGAAAACAACCCTAAATTTAAGTAAAGAATTTATCACAAATACAGAACATCTGTAATGCATTTATGTTTAAATGTTAGTGTAATAATAAAGATTAATTTATGAAATTAACTTCCTGATGCTGTCAAACAATATAAGGTCAGGCAGTCCCTGACATTCCCTCAGGGTCTGAAAAGTGTTTTAAATTATTCCTCTTTATTTTTCCTTCCTAAAATAAAGGTGGAAATCCCCTGTGGAGCTGTTTCCTACCCAAAGTGGGAGTGCTGGGCCTGCTGCTCACAGCGCCCACACTCAGGCGAGGGACTGTGATCCTGCCTGCTGTGGAGGAGACCTGTGGGGAGAGAATCAGGGAATGGCTTGGAATAAACAGGAAAGTCCCCCCCACTGAGGCATTCAGGGCTTCCCAGCAAAGGAAATATTTTCCCTCTAAAGCAGAAACAACTGAGGTGGAAGTAAAAAATACTTTTTAATATCTACACCAAAGCCTGACTTGTGCCTCTGACAACCTGACATTAAACCTGACAGTTCTTCCTGGACATCAGGAGGAATTTCTTCATGGAAAGGGTGTTCAGGCATTGGAAGGGGCTGCCCAGGGAAGTGTTGGAGTCTCCATGCCTGATGGTGTCCAGGGAATGACTGGACATGGCACTCAGTGCTCTGGTGGGAATCGGGCACAGGTTGGATTTGATGATCCTGGAGGACTTTTCCAACCTCAATGATTCTGGGATTCTGCAGTATTTCTTTAACACTACAATATTCCCATACTTTAAATTTTCCTATATTTTAACATTTCCCATATTTTAAAATTCTCATTTAAAATCAACCAACAACAATTTGCAAATCCAGCCTGGAAACATCCGAGTTGATGTGCGCAGGCCAACACTCACCCACACCTTTCAGAGGTGTGGAAAACTACAATTTAACACCACTCCCAACCCCCCAGGGGTGAACTCCCAATCTCTGAGCAATCCTTACCTTCTTCTGCAGGGATTTGAGGCGGTAGTTGGGGGCAGTCAGGCAGTACCTGTCGGGTGGCAGCCGCGGGCCCGAGTAGGGCTTGATCAGCGGCAGCGGTGTCTGGTTCTTCTGCCGGGCAATGTCCAGCAGGAACTGCAGAGACATGGCCACATCCCCGTGTCCTACCCTCATCCCTGTGTCCCGGATGGCCAGCCCCCTCTGGGATCCCCAGCCCCGACTGTACTCACATCCCGGGGTGGGGGGGAGGTGAAGGACTGGTCAGTCCGGGACTGGATCGCTAGGCGCACGTCATCCGCATCCACGCTAAACTTCTTGGCGTGGCTCGAGTAGATCTTGGCATCCTCCAGGATCATGGTCACATATCCTGGGGGAAACAGGCTCTGGGTTGAGGCTGGGTTAAATGAAATACTCCCCATCCCTATCCTGATCTCACCCGGCTGGCACTGAAAATTCTGCGGCCTCCGGGTACTGCTCAAACTGCCCGAGGGCAGCGTTGGATGGGATAATGGGAAGGAATTCTTCCCTGTCAGGCCCTGCCACAGCGTGCCCAGAGAAGCAGTGGCTGCCCCTGGATCCCTGGAAGTGTCCAAGGCCAGGCTGGACGCGGCTTGGAGCAACCTGGAACAGTGGAACGTGCCCTTGGCCAAACCATCCTGGGATTTGTGATTCTGTGATTACTTTTAAAGTGTCACAGAATTACAGCTGGAAAAGGTCTCCACGGTCACCGAGTCTGACAGGGGAGCCCCTGTGGAAACACGGATTCACAGAGCACTTCCTTGCTCCAGACAACACGTCCTTGCTCCACCGGGGATTTCCCCGCGCACTTCCCGCCCGGCCCCGCTTACTGTAGGCGAACTCCAGCATCTGGTTGATGACGCGCGGCTCGTACTCGGTGATGCCCATGTCCTTGAGGATCTGCGCCATCACCTGCGGGGGGGGACACAGGCACCGCTCAGCCGCCCGAGCCCCCTGGTCCCCCCCGGGCCCGCCCGGAGCCCCCCAGGCCCCGCGGTACCTGCGCGTCATTAGGGGCGCTCTTGGGAGACGCCATCTTGGCCGCTTCCGTAGTTTCCGGTCACGTGACACAAGGGGCGCCGCTACGGCGGCCGGGAGGGAGGCGTTACTGTGGAGACGCGGCCTTGTGGGGTTGCCATGGAGATGCGACCTGGCAGGGCAGAAATTCATTTTACTATAAATATTCATGTAGGCCAACGGATGCACAGACCAAATCTGCTGGATTCAAGTGACTGTTTTCCCGCTCCCCCTGCTGCAGACAGCCCAGTGTCCCCCATCTGCCCTGTGGTGATGCAGGAGCGGATGTTTTGTTATTTCATTAACAGCTCTGAAGCCACTTTTTAAATTGCCAGCATTCCCAGGATTAACTAAAAAAGGACAGTGTGTTCCCACTGTTCTGAAAATGACAGGTTCCACTTCAGAAGCAAATTTAAAAGCTTTTTAAAGCTGGTTTTCATGGTAGCTGCCTGGATTTGGAAGCCATTTAGAGCACATTCCATGTGAGTTTTGTCAAAGTTTCTCACTTTCTGAGGCAAAATAGAAGCAAAAATAAAGTTTTGTTGTGATTTTGTCAGGCAGGCGATCAGCAATGTTCCAGAAGCAGTTGCAATGTGCTATTATAATCCGGGATGGTCTGACTGCAGCCAGGTCTGAAGGAAGAGGTGCTGGGGACTCCCATCCCAGTTCCTCAGAGACACGGAGAAACCAAGAGCTGCTCCCTCTGATCCGCCCTGCGGAACATTCCAGCAGCAGCTCTGGTGCTCCCCATCCACACCCAGGAAGGCGTTCAGCACCTGGATCAGCCAACCTGGATAGAGACAGCCCAACCCTGCCTTGGGTTTGGGGGTACTGGGATCAGCCTGGGGGAACAGGAGCAGCCCCATGGCTCCGGCAGTGCCTGGAGGAGCTGGAAAACCCTCACCCAGCACAAAGGGCAGGCACAGGATTCCTGTGCCAGAATTCCTGTGCTGAGGCAGCTCTGAGGCCAAGTCATTTGACTTTCATGAGTCAGAATGTGTTACACAAAAACATCCTGGGAGGAGGGAGGAAGAATTCCAGACATTGACCTTAGACAACAAACAAAATCCACTTTTCTTTCCCCTTGTTTTAGGAAAGAGGGGGAGAGGAGCTCTTCCACAGGTTGGGATCAGGCTGGAACTCAGCACATGGAGCTGTGGGCTGTCACACCATTTATTCCCGAGGCAGGAAAGAATTATGGTTTGCACTTCCATGGGGCTCGAGATTTATCCCTAAACCCAGTGCATGACCCTTCTGCCCCCTCTGTGCCACCTTCTCCACCTTCCCACAGGTGACTTTCCATGCTAGGAAGCACAACCAGAAGCTACTTGCAGGATTTCTGTGAGGAAAGAAGCAGGAGAAGACAGGGAGAGCCAGTTCCCACAGGGCAGCCACCAGTCCCCAGGGTCACAAATGCCTTCTGGGCATGGATGCTTCTCTTCATGGACGGTCCTGTGGGACACAGTCGTGCTGGGAATCACAGGATCAGTGAGGTTGGAAAAGCCCTCCAAGACCATCGAGTCCAAGGTGTGCCTGATGTCCACCTTGTCACCAGCCCAGAGCACTGTGCCACATCCAGTCCTTCCTTGGACACCTCCAGGGATGGGGACTCCATCACCTCCCTGGGCAGATCTGCTGTTTAACAACCTTTTCCATGAAAGAATTCCTCCTGATGTCCAACCTAACCCTCCCCTAGCACAGCTTGAGGCTGTTTCCTCTCATCCTGTCCCTGTTCCCTGGGAGCAGAGCCCAACCCCCACCTGGCTGCACCCTCCTGTCAGGGAGTTGTGCAGAGCCAGAAGGTCCCCCTGAGCCTCTTTTTTCTCCAGGATAAATGCAGAAAGACACATTCCATGGGCACCACACAGTGGCCCAATGGAAGAGCAGCCACCCTTCCCCTCTGCTAAGACACTGGGGTTGTTTTCAGCATTGGAAAACAGGAAATGGGGTCATGGCGTGCCCTGGCCCAGCGCCGACTCCTCCATCTGCCGCAGGTCGTTCATCCCGGGCAGCTGCTGGCCAGCTGGGAATCATCTGTTGGAGAAATCAGGAGCACAGCTTGGGCACATGGCTCTGCTCAGGGTGCAGGATTTAAATCCTATAAATTTTAAATCCCTGCAAGTGTTCAAGGCCAGGATGGATGGGGCTTGGAGCAACCCGGG
Source organism: Trochalopteron elliotii (assembly GCA_024734555.1). Taxonomy (NCBI): domain Eukaryota; kingdom Metazoa; phylum Chordata; class Aves; order Passeriformes; family Leiothrichidae; genus Trochalopteron; species Trochalopteron elliotii. Next base: position 24,920 of record JANPWX010017284.1, read on the forward strand.
ATAGGGAAAGGTATCCCTGTCTGGCAGGGAGTGGAACAAGATGAGCTTTCAGGCCCCTCCCAACCCAACCCAACCCATTCCACGATTCTATGAAATTTCACTGGGAATTTCTTCCCAGACAGGATTTGTTGAGGTGTTCAGGGTGCAGCCATGCAGAGCCCTGGCACAAGGACAGCTTTTCTTGTTGGGAGGTGTCCAAATCTGCAAGAACAATCCCAAACCAGAGCTTCTGCCTCTTGGAAGGGGCAGCAGGAATCTCCCTAATGTCAGATCTGGGATTTGCTGGACAATGCAGTGCCTGTGCTCAGCTGACCTTTCCAGCACCAATCCCACACTATTTGGCTCCACAAAACTCTGGCTTTTGAGCAGTCCTTGGGAGCAGAAGAGCTGCAAAGAGCCGAACTCAGAGGAGGAGGTTTGTCTTGTAGCTGACACCTCTTTCACTTCTGCTAGAGCCCCATTCTCAGGTTCTGGAGGAATTCTGAGGACTGTGGCAGGACACATCCTGCAGCTGGGTGTCCCTGCTCCCTTTGGCCCTGTGCTTCCAGCTTCCCAGAGCCTTCCCTTGGGATTCCCTCACGCTGGCCCCCACTCCCCTTGCCTCCTCTAGTCCAGCATTTTCCAGTTCCTCATCCCTGATCTTTCCTGAAGTGGAAAGTTTATCCAGGCTGTGTCCAGCTGTCTCTTTGGGAATGATGGTCAAATAAAGCCTATCCCATCTTATCTTCATCAGATCATTAAGGCACCGTCAGGAGAAATTCCACACTCAGCAGCAAATGCTGGGGAAGAGCTCAAGGGGGAAAGGCCCTGAGTGAACACAAAATTATGGAAAATCAGCGATCAGCCCCAAATGATTCAATTTCCAGTATCAAAGAACTGTTCTATCTCACCTGGGAACTGCAGGTCCTTCCTGCAGGTTGAGGAGAAATGGAAGTGATATTCCAAGGGTCCCAAGTTAATTCAGCTCTTAATGACACTGAGCATGTTCCCTTCCCTTAAATTACACATGACACAAGTGAGACTAAATTCCACAAAACCACAGGAGCTTGGAGTCAAATTTGAATACATATGTATTATTTATTAGCTGTATTAAATATATTATCTATTTGATAGTTACAATTTAGTAATATAATGCATGGCAGCTTTAACATATGTTTGAGATACCTCAAAATGACAATACAAGAAAACTGAAGATATCTAAAATACATTAATGCCACGAGGGTACATCCTTCTGGAATGGACAACGGTTGATGGAAAATCCATATTGCAGTATAAATCCTGGATATTTTCTGGAAATATGAGCATTTTGTGGCAATTACAAAAGGATTTGATTTCATTTTTTACCAGTGGTGACTTGTTAGTATTTACTCTGCGATCCTAATTTCAGGACTATTATTGCCAAATTAACCTCTACCAGTTGGTTCTAAGGAGTTAAGAAAGAACCCTTTGGCAACGGAGATTTGCTGCAGGCAGTTTATCTGCTAAAGGGAGACTATGAGGAAAATAAAGACAGATTGTAAACTCTTCTGCAAACTAGAGACTAATATCTGTATAAAACTGACACTGGAGGGAGAGATTTCTATGATATAATAAATGATTAACTTAAAGTTCTGCTACAAGTAGAACAATACATTCAAACATACATTTTTTTCTTTCCAGGACTTTTAATCAAAATAAATAGAGTACAAAAACGAAGAGTACATTTTGAAAAGATTAACTTCAGATTGCACCATCAATCTACTGTGAAGAGGATTAAGTGATACTAGGTCATAATTTAGGTTTTCCACATCTGAAATACAACACAATGCCTCAAACTCTAACACAACATTATTCCTCAACTGCTGTAGAAGAAAGACCCTTAAAAGTGATTAATTAATTACCGGAAACACATTGCCTGTAGCTCTGTCACATCCACTCTCCCACCCACAAATGCATCGCTCTGATGGCCAAAGTGGAGCCACAGACTTTGCAAAATATCCTAAATCTACCATTCTGTGGCATGTTCCAAATGCTGTTGGCAAGACCCATCCTGAAACATTGGAAATTTGTGAGTTCCAGCTTTCAAAAGCTTTGATCTAACGGAGCCAGGAGCTGCCAGGCTCCTCCTCAGGGATTCACAAGTAGATGGAACACAACAGTCAAATGTAGTGCACAGTGTCCACAAAAATATCCCCCAGCTAACCAGGATGAGTTTCAGAAAAGTTCATAGCAGACTGAACATTCCCAACAGGAAAACCATGGAATGTGAAGCTGCTACCACTGGGATAGCAAGTTTAAAACATTGTATAAACATTATCTAAGAAGAGTTCTCTCACATACAATTTGCTCGTTGGGGTTAAGTTAGAAGGGCACCCAAAGCAGGCTGAACTTTTTATTTTTTAGGTTAATAATAGTACAAAAACTTTTGCTCAGTTTGAGCCAAATAGTGTAACATTTATCATAAATGCACTCTTTCTCCTTAAAGACAACTCCTGTGCTGTTCTGAGCACGCTGCACAGGGAATTACTTTTCTCTCAGGCACTGAGAGTGAAATGTGGATTGGGCCAAAGCTGTTCAGGACAGCAGGAACATTCCAGGCAGAGCCTTTCCTGGGTATCCCGGCCAAGCGCCAAGTCCTACTGGCATTGGTTTGGATTATAACCCTAAAAAATCCCGGCACCCTCTACTCCAACACTTGAAATGATTATTACTGAATCCCAAGTATTAAAATAACTAAAGTAGTAATATCACTAAGTCAATATTCTGCTTTCTACAGACTAGTAAATGTGGTATGCTCTAGTAGGCTCTGCAGTTCTGCTCTAAGCTCAAGCATTTGTGCTGCTGGATTTCATGGATATCAAACTACAGCGAAACCTGATGTAACAGCCATCGTCTCCTGCTGCTCTGGTGGTGCTGGGAAAGGACTGTTCTAGCAATGCCTTCCCTCTCCAACTGGCTGGGATGGGGAGAGAGGAGGAGTGTGCACACCCCCCCAGTGTGCACCGTAAGGCAGCTGATTGCTGTTCTCTAACAGCTCACCCTGACTGAAGAGGCCCCAGGATCACCTTTTCTACAGGAAATCTGTGTCCAGCATTTGAAAAGGATCTGCCGAGCCAGCCTTGCTGGCAGCCAGCAGCAGGAGCAGGAACGCATGGAGCGAGGGGTTCCCAGCTAGGATTCCCTTGAACTACCCATAAATACCCCAGAGAGCTCTGTACAGACAACTGAGCAGGGCCAGCTCTGCCCTACTTGATGACAAAGTACTGGATGACCACAGCGAAGAGGATGGCGACCACGGCGAAGCCGCAGAGCAGCGCGATGGCGATGACACGCTCCTCGTGCAACTGCCTCCTGCTCTGCACCAGCTCTGCACTGGCCAGGGCTGCAGTGGGGCCCGGCTCCTGGCGCTGGCAGCAGAACACAGTGCTGGGGCTGTAGGGGCCGTAGAGCTCCGGGCAGCCTGGCAGGTCGTGGCACTGGCGGCCGGCGCAGATGCGTGCGCGGTACTCACAGTTCGTCTGTGCGGCCGGCAGCCGGAACCATGGCTCGGGGCCCTTGTACACCTGGTGGGAGACAGGAGTCACTTCAGTCAGGAGCACCTCACTCACCACCAGCACCTGGAACTGTCTGTCCTATTCCAGGGCTGTGTGCAGTGCTGGGCACAGCCTGGAGTTGCCCTCCTCTCCCCAGCTTCATAAAATCGCAGCTTAAATCTCTGGACAATTCATGATTCATTTAAGTTTCCTGCCACACCCCACACTGAGGCCTCACCTGGGCTGGAAGGCTCAGAAAGGAGAAAAAAATCATCCTGCATATTCTTCCTTAAAGCTCCTTCACCAAAGTGGACTCTCTGATTAACAGAGGCAGTGGTACCACAGATCACCAGGATTAAGAATCAAGAGCCAAAGGAATTGTTGGGAGAACAGTATAAACCAGTGCTCCAGTGCTCACCCACTTCACACTTTCTGAAATGAAGTCTTCCTGTGTCCCGGGTTGACGGTGCCTCCTATCCCAATCGTGCAGCTTTGTCTCTGTGTTCTACATTGTTATGTCTAACAGCTGTCCCCCCCACTTTGGCGGGCTGTTTTGCCACGGCGGGGCTACTTGTTCTTTGGGCTCTTTTTTTTTTTTTTCCCTTTTGCTGGCTTTGCTTTTGCTGCTGGCTTTGCTTTTGCTTCTGCTGGCTTTCGCTGCTTCCGTTTTTTTTCCTTTTTCTCTCCCTTTTCTTTCTTCCCCCCCCCCCCCGAAGATCACTGGACCGGCTCCGGACCTGACCTGACAATATCTGAGGATCTCTGGGGCCCGCGAGAGAAGCTCTGCGCCCTCCCTTCACAGCAACTGCTTGAGTATCATCTGGGGCTATTTTCTTTACCCTTGTGTTGGGGTGTTTTTTGTTAATTTGTCAATAAATTGGTTTTTTCCACTTCTCCTCCAAGGAATTCCTTCCCAAACCCAGAGCTGGGGGGAGGGGTGGTGGAGGTTTGCTTTCTGGGGGGCTCCTTCTGGAGACCTTCCCTTAACTTGTCCTAAACCAGGACAGAAATACTTTTGGTGCGTTGGCCGGGAAAGGGCCAGAGGAAGTCGAAAAAACTTTAATAATAATATTGGTGGTTCTAATTGTTTTATGGGTGTATTGGTATGTTTTTTTCTGGATTCATAATGTCATTTGGGGTGGAAGCCTGCCGGTATTTCTGGACCCTAGGGTTTTTTGAAGTTTTAACACCTTTGTGGTACCTAGGGTTATTTCCTTACCCAGAAATAGCTCTGGTATTGTCCCTAATACGTAGTTCCTGTAGCCATGGGGTACTAACCAGAATATTAATTGGGCTGGGCTTGTTTGTGATGATTTACAGGAGGGTTATAAAAATGCTGGAATCCGTTCCAGGAGTGTATGCTTCGTTGTTACGGTTGTGCACTCAGTTTGTTAGGGGAGAAGCAGGGGAAGGGGTTTTCCAGCCCCTGTTTTCCTTCTTCTCCTCTGGATTGCTTACATCACTATTAGAAAATGTTCAGTCTCCCCTGAGTGTTAGAGACCATCTTTCTGGCATTTAATTTAGTAACCTTTTTCTATACTGTCTGCAGTTTATATAAAATGAAAGCTGAGATTTCCAAAGGGGCTAATGAGACTTCTGATTTAAGAGTAAAGCCAAGCAGGAGAAATCTTGAGTGGAGTGGGAAATGGGAGGATATGGGCCAAATTTTAAAGGAATTCTCTGATCCTATAGTCTGGGACTTCCCATCTGAACAAATTCAGAACCCAGCTGAGGTGGCAAAGTACCTGAAAGAGAAGTGCCATGATAATACTAAGGAGAAAAGGATTATTGTAGTGAGCTGGGCCCTGGCATATGTCTATCGTACTCTGCTAGATACCTCAGGGCAGCAGATAGAAGAAAGGGAACAGGGAGATAAATTAGTTACTATTCCAGTCACTCAGGCTGCAGCTAATATCCCAGGCTCCAGGCCAGTAGCTGAACTAGACAGTAGAACTCAACCAATGGCTGTTGCTGCTAATACAAGAGGTGGAAAGTGTAAAAGCAAGACCGATCGCAAGGTGGAGGATGATGATGATGATCCAGGAGAAGGACCTTCACCAAAATTAGAAGCCACATCGAGGGGTACAGATTCTGGAGCCAATATTGATTCCTTTTCCCTAAAGGACCTTCGAGGCCTAAGAAAGGACTACAGGCGACAACCCGATGAATCTATAATTAGTTGGTTAGTCCGCCTTTGGGATGCTGCAGGGGAGGCTACCATTCTGGATGGCACTGAAGCAAGGCATTTGGGATCTCTGTCACATGATCCTGTCATTGACCAAAGCATGATGAGGGAGGCTAGCCCTCACAGTCTCTGGGAACGGATCCTGGACGGTGTAGCACAAAGATACCTGTGTGCAGATGATCTCTATTTGCAGCAGACACAGTGGAAGACCATAGAACAGGGGATCCAACGTCTGAGAGAGATGGCGATAGCAGAGCTCATTTTTTCAGATGACATAACAACTAGGAATCCGGACCTGGTACCATGTACACCTGTAATGTGGAGGAAACTTGTGCGACTTGGGCCATCTGAATACGCTTCTGCTCTAGCAATAATGAAGTGGGATGAGGCATATGAGACTGTGCTCGATATGGCGAAGAAGCTTCGAGCATATGCAGATGCTGTACATGGCCCAACTCATGCCAGAATTGCAGCTGTGGAAACATGACTGAAGAAACTAGAAGACAAAATAGAAGAGAATCATAAGAAACTCAGGGAAGAGATTAAGGAGGACTTCCTCCAAATCTCGGCTGTACAAATTAGAGGCCCTGGTATCCAACGCAGGCGCTCCTTTGATGGGGAGAGAAGGTACACCCCACGAGCTGAGTTGTGGTTCTTCCTGCATGAGTCTGGAGAAAACATGAGATGGGATGGAAAACCCACTGCTGCTCTGGCACAACGGGTACGCAATTTGAAGGAAGGTAAGATTCAAAGAGGAAGTTTCACTAAACAGAGAGCAGCTCCAGTTGCTCTTAGCCAAGATGCCAAGTATGATGACGATGATGACATGTCCGATCCCCTTGAAGGAACCTCTAAGACATATACCCAAGGAAAGAAAGATAATCAGGCTTAGAGGGGCCCTGCCTCTAGCCAGGTAGAGGTTAGGGAAAATCGTGTTTTTTGGACTGTGTGGTTTTGTTGGCCTGGCACATTGAAGCCACAACACTATAAGGCTTTGGTTGACACTGGTGCGCAGTGTACATTGATGCCATCGAGATATGTAGGGGTAAAATCTGTTTCTATTGCTGGTGTGACCAGGGGATCACAGGACTACACATTGGTGGAGGCAGATGTGAGCCTGACTAGGAATGAGTGGAAGAAACACCCTATTGCGACTGGCCCAGAGGCCCCATGCATTCTGGGCATAGACTACCTCCGGAGTGGGTATTTTAAAGACCCGAAAGGATTCAGGTGGGCCTTTGGAATAGCAACTGTGATGACAGAAAGCATTCGGCAATTGAACACCTTGCCTGGACTGTCCGAGAACCCACTCACAGTAGGACTTTTGAAGGAAGAAGAACAAATGGTACCAATTGCCACTTCGATAGTGCATCGTTGACAATACAGAACAACTTGAGATGCTGTGATCCCCATCCACAAGATGATTCGAGAGCTGGAGAGCCAAGGGGTGCTCAGCAAAACCCACTCACCCTTCAACAGACCCATCTGGCCTGTGCGAAAATCTGACGGAGAATGGAGATTGACTGTGGATTATCGTGCCTTGAATTAAGTGACTCCACCTCTGAGTGCAGCCGTACCAGACATGCTGGAATTGCAGTACAAGCTGGAGTCCAAGGCAGCAAGGTGGTATGCCACTATCGACATCGCCAATGCATTTTTCTCCATTCCTCTGGCAGCAGAATGCAGGCCTCAGTTTGCCTTTACATGGAGGGGAGTGCAGTACACCTGGAACAGCCTGCCCCAGGGGTGGAAACACAGTCCTACCATCTGTCATGGACTGATTCAAGCTACACTAGAAAAGGATGAGGCTCCTGAACATTTGCAATATATTGATGATATCATTTTGTGCGGAAACGCAGCAGCAGAAGTGTTCGAGAAAGGAGAGAAAATCATCCAAATTCTCCTGGAAGTGGCTTTGCTGTTAAGAAAAGTAAAGTTAAGAGACCTGCTCGGGAGATCCAGTTCCTGGGAGTGAAGTGGCAAGATGGACGGTGTCAGATTCCTACTGATGTCATTAACAAAATCACAGCTATGTCCCCACCAACTGACAAGAAAGAAACACAAGCTTTCTTAGGTGCTATAGGTTTCTGGAGGATGCACATTCCTGAGTACAGTCAGATTGTGAGCCCCCTTTACCTGGTTAACCGCAAGAAGAACGATTTCTATTGGGGCCCTGAGCAGCAACAAGCTTTCACCCAGATCAAGCAGGAGATTGCTCATGCTGTAGCCCTCGGCCCAGTTAGGACGGGACCAGATGTGAAGAACGTGCTCTACTCTGCAGCCGGGAGCCATGGTCTGTCCTGGAGCCTTTGGCAAAAGGTACCTGGTGAGACCCGAGGCCGACCACTGGGATTCTGGAGTCGGAGCTACAGGGGGTCTGAAGATAACTACACCCCAACGGAAAAGGAAATCTTGGCCGCTTATGAAGGGGTCCAAGACACTTCGGAGGTGATTGGTACAGAAGCACAACTCCTCCTGGCACCCCGACTACCGGTGCTAGGGTGGATGTTTAGAGGAAAGGTTCCCTCCATCCACCATGCCACCAGTGCTACATGGAGCAAGTGGATTGCCCTCATCACACAATGTGCCCGAGTTGGGAAACTAGATCGCCCTGGGATTTTGGAAGTGATTACAAATTGGCCCGAAGGTGAAAGTTTTAATGTCTCAGATGAAGAACAAGAACCAGTGACCCGGGTTGAGGAAGCTCCACCATACAACCAACTGCCAGCAGAAGAAACACGTTACACTTTATTCACCGACAGTTCCTGCCGTGTCATAGGGATGAGTCGGAGGTGGAAAGCAGCTGTATGGAGCCCCACACGACAGGTTGCAGAGGCTACTGAAGGAGAGGGAGGATCCAGCCAATTTGCCGAACTCAAAGCCATTCAACTGGCCCTAGGTATTGCAGAGAGAGAGAAGTGGCCAAGGCTCTATCTGTATACTGATTCTTGGATGGTAGCCAATGCTCTGTGGGGGTGGCTGAAGAGATGGAAAGAGGCGAACTGGCAGCGTAGAGGAAAACCAATTTGGGCTGCTGAAGAGTGGAAAGATATCGCTACCCGGTTAGAGAAACTACCTGTGAAGATTCGCCATGTAGATGCCTATGTCCCCAGAAGTAGAGCTAATGAGGAGCAGCAAAACAATCAGCAGGTAGATCAGGCTGCAAAGATAGGGGAGTTGAAGATAGACCTTGACTGGGAGCACAAGGGAGAGTTGTTCCTAGCACGATGGGCCCATGATGCCTCAGGCCACCAGGGTAGAGATGCCACCTATAAGTGGGCACGAGACCAAGGGGAAGATCTAACCATGGACAGCATTTCTCAGGTTATCTATGACTGTGAGACGTGCACTGCCATTAAGCAAGCCAAGCGGGTGAAGCCCCTCTGGTATGGAGGGCGGTGGTCCAAGTACAAGTACGGGGAGGCCTGGCAGACTGATTACATCACGCTGCCTCAAACCCGCCAAGGCAAGCGCCATGTGCTGACCATGGTGGAAGCCACCACGGGATGGTTGGAAACCTACCCTGTGTCTCATGCTACAGCCTGCAACACCATCCTGGGCCTTGAAAAGCAGGCCCTTTGGAGGCACAGTACTCCTGAGAGGATTGAGTCAGACAATGAGACTCATTTTAAAAATAATCTTATTAAAACCTGGGCTAGGGAACATGGCATTGAGTGGGTGTACCATATCCCCTACCATGCACCAGCTGCAGGTAAAGTGGAGAGGTACAACGGATTGTTAAAAACCACCCTGAAAGCATTGGGTGGGGGGTCTTTAAAAAACTGGGAGCAGCATTTAGCAAAGGCCACCTGGTTAGTTAACACCCGAGGTCCCACCAACCGAGCGGGTCCTGCTCAGTCTGAGCTCCTTAATATAGTAGATGGAGATAAAGCCCCAGTGGCACATGTCAGAGGTTTGTTGGGAAAGACAGTATGGATCAACCCTGCCTCGAGTACAGGCTGTTGCAGGGTTGCCTGAGATAAAGAGAAGTTGGAGTATATAGAGAACGCAGATCGAGACAATGTGGTTAACTACTACGTTCTGCTTTATTTTGACTAAGATGGCTGCTTATATACATTTCTATATAGTTTACAATTACAGTGGCTTTTCATTGGCATACAGCAGAGAGAAGTTTGAAAACACACTTTATTTTACTTACTCTTAAGGTGGCTATCACGTGCTTACTAACAATTCTATTCAGTGACCTTCACAACCTTATTATCTTTCCCTGACACCTTAACTACTAATTTCTAACTGCGCCACACTCAGCTAAGAATTTCTAGCTGCGTCACAGGCTTCAAGGCCTCACTCAGGCCTTTGTGAAGGCCTCAGCTCGGGTAGTTCAAGGCCTAGGTAGACATCATGTCCACCTTCCCTGAGGAATTCTGCAACAACAGGCAAACCCATCCGTGGGATTGTTTTTGCTCAAGGACCAGGTTATACATGGTAGATAATGCAGAAAGATGGAATAACACGATGTGTACCTCAGGGAGATCTGAATGTGGGGTGAGACTCATATGTAAATGTCATTTTTTGCTGAATGTTACTACCATTGTCTGTGTGTTAGATCACTCAGACATGAAACAGAAAGAAACGTATAAGTGTCAAAGGTCTGAGCAAGTAAGATGGAAGGAAATGTGTAAGTGTCGAAGGTTTGAGTAAGTGAGATGCAAGTTTTTTATTGTATGTTCACGATATGGGATAAGGGGTGGATGTCCTGGGTTGATGGTGCCTCCTATCCCAATCGTGCAGCTTTGTCTCTGTGTACTACATTGTTATGTCTAACAGCTGCCCCCCCCACTTCGGCGGGCTGTTTTGCCACGGCGGGGCTACTTGTTCTTTGGGCTCTTTT